>JAYKKI010000001.1:22397500-22690000 GCA_039881145.1 Druceiella hillmani | reverse complement strand
ATTGTACACACAGTCTTATCTATTTATCTACCATTATCTTCGTTCATTTCGGACCATTATATAGATATATGTATACACAGGCACTCATATATATATATATATATATATATATATATATATATATATATATATATATATATATGTATATATTTATTTATATATATATATATATATATATATATATATATATATATATATATATATATATATATATATATATATATATATATATATGTAGATGTGAGAACTACATATGGTAGATGCGAGTACTGTATATAGTAGAGTAGCTATATAACACAATCTAAAAAAATGTTGATCAGAAAACTAAGAAAAACAATACAAGTTTAGAATTAAGGCCTGTAACGAATATAAATTTTCATTATCGAATTGCCTGACATAGTTTTTCCTTACAAATAAAAAACAGCCGCAAAATGGGTCCTTTAAAGGTACGAACATTTTAAATTAATTTGTAGTTTAAACAATAACTTATGAGATCTTGATCACAAAAAGTTAACAATAAATATGGAAGTCGTGTGGGGATGTAATGGTCCAAATAGTAGAAATAGAAACAGGCAGGTCAATTTGGTAAATAATGAATCTGTATAAAGCTTTCAGTGACTTTCATTTTTACAATTGTCCACAATTGAAAAATATTTACATTCGGGCCTTATATTTATAAACAAATATGAATATACATTTCATTTAAAGTTTTCTTCACGGCGGTATTTCTTTTTTTTTACAGTAACACTGTAACAAGATAAAAACGGCGCTTGTGTACTGTTATTGTTCATAATACTAATAAAACCGGTGATGATATAAGTTTTTGACGGTTGTATTACATGGGTGGTTATATTTTTTTTTAATTGACTAGATATTAAAATCGTAAAAATACCCAAAAATGTTTACGTACTTGGTACCTCTGGGACAATTATTACGCTCATCTTTTTCTGATTAATATTTTGTCATAGGCATCATTTAGATCGCAAAAATTAAAAAAGTTTTAGGTCTCCAAACGGGACAAAAATTAAATTTTAATTAGTAATAATTAACATGCCTTTTTCGCCAAAATATATAAAAATATCCTAATTGAGTCTCTTAATATTTTCAATATTTGCCAAGTTGGTAATATTGTACATGAAATATAGGACGGTTTATTCGAACGCCGTGGTTGATAGATAGAAGTGGTTGGTACGCATTTCACATATTAATGAGGGTTATTCGTCAAAGTTTGTGAAGTTATAAATCTGTATTTAGATATTGTGTACAGGTCATTCGTTCATCAAAATACCCATTCACATTGACCAATTGATTTTCATTTAGCCCCAGAAAGATATATAGATATATTTAAAGTGCATGAAATTTAGGTAAAAATTAAAATAAAAGCAAATCTACAAATTTATGAAATTAACTGAGAATTACTGAAGGGAAAGATAAATAGCTATACATTTGTTTTATTTTATTAGAAATAGTTATTATTATTGATCAGATATCTGAAAAATCCCAATAAATTATTTCCAAAAACAGTTTTTTGCTGTCATTTCATCTCCTGTTGAGTTAAATAAGTTAAACAATAAATGTAATAATGATAATACTTATGAAGGTCACACTTTTCTAAAATATCAAGCCTTAGGCATCGAAAAATGGTTAAAACTTATTTTGGAATATTATGAAAGTTTACGTTGATGCGATCTATATGCTGGATATTTGGATGCTTCAGGATAAACGTAATCACCTTTTTAGTCAATTATTAACATCGAACGAACCTAAAATAAGGGGAGTTTTTACATTTATTTTAATTACGTAATAGATAATCATATTCGGAATTAAATTATTAACATAACGACGATATTTTGAAGAAAGTTTTGTGCACTTTCTATGTATGATAGGTACAATATAATCCGTTTTTTTTGGTTTTATGTACTTAAATTGAATAAAATCACAATATGATTGCTATGCATTTCTCCAAAATATTTTTGGATTAGCCCAAAGTTTATTTAATTAATAATTATGTAACACATTTGCAGGCGCTTTACAATATTTGGAACCCAATATAAAATTAGTTTAGTAGCGGTTTAATTTCTTATTCTTATATTGTGTGTTTGATGGTGAAAACGTAGATATGAATTTTTCTCAGAATTAGAAATAAAAATATTATCAAATAGATACCTCTGAATTCTTTTTCGATATGCAAATGTATGTGAATGACAAATTTATGAAATTAATTTAAAATCGATTAAAAATCATTAAAAATAAGTATTGATTTAATCAAAATATATCGCATAAATAAAAGTAAGCCAGTATGACTTTAAATCTTACATATATATATATATATATATATTTATATATATATATATATGTATATATATATATATATATATATGTATATATATATATATATATATATATATATATGTATATATATATATATATACATATATATATATATATATATATATATATATATATATATATATATGTATATATTTCTTTTTTCGATATAAAATTTTACATTTAAAGTGAAAATCAAAGAGAAACATTAAACTGTTTCTTTTCCAAAATATACTGTCCACTTGGTAAAATGTTGACATTAAAAATTAAACTAAAACCCTGTGGTATGCAATTATTATTAGAATAGAAATAACCCAGAAGCTGCAACATCCTCACAACGAACTATACATAGTCTCGTATAGAATTTGTTTTTAATATTCCAGACATTCCATGAACCCAGTTAAATTTGCCTTTTTTTTACACAAATTTTTAATCGTTCCTTTTTGACACTAATTTTTAATTATCAATGTACATTGGAAGTGAATTAGAAAAACAACTGTGTATCGTTTTGATCATACATAAGCGCCCAAAAAGCTACCTACGGCGCTCGACGTTCTTTCATACGATATCGTTATTGTTCGTGGTCCAGCGGTGCTAGGAACCGAAGCATGTGCTAGGCATTACCGGTCGATGTACACTTGGAACGTTCCTCGACTAGAAGTTGCGGCGGCAGCCTCTTACTATTGTACCGGAGCTACTGTTGACGTTACACGTGTCTTTGATAGTGGTCTTCAACTTGCTTCCTCCAAGCTGAAGAAATCACTCGGATCCGACGGTATCACCGGGTACATATTTAAAGGTCGTGTTGATATTTTTATGAAACCTTTGAAGCATATATTCAAAGTTTCGCTAAAAACTGGCCCTAGTTTTGGAAAGTGACCCGGGTAACACTTATAGCTAAGAATGGCACGGGGTCAGATATAAATAATTTCAGATCGATTGCTATCCTCAATGCACCGGCTAGACTTTGTTTTTGTCAAATCTATGGTGATGTAGCATGGACTTAGATTTGGACTTTCGGTGGTTATGAACCTTTTATGCTTCCTTGAATACGTTGCAATAAGCTACGTAACTGTTGATCTTGGATTTCAAGTAAATATTGCATATTTTTACTACCAGATCATCTTTCGATCGTGTAGAAAATGATACACCATTAATGGCGAGTTTTTTCATATCTTGCGGATAGAAAGCAATACGCACCTTTAGATCTTTACTTTAGATCGGAAACTTATTTTGCACGGTCAAGAGTGAGCAAGGGTTTGAATCTCGGGCCTATGATTCTCACGATACTGGTAAATGGTATATTAGTAAATGGTCGTGGGACGAAAACTGCTCATTGTTTGTTATTCGTGGACAACATGAAATTGTTTACTGTCGTCAACGATGCAGCAGAGGGCAAACGGTTACAGCGTGACATCAGCGCCGCAGCAGGAAGCGGCATACAGCTTAACGCAAGTAAATGTTCCATAGTAAGTTACAACCGAACACTCGCTCCTTTCAAATACGAATACAATGTCAGCGGAATCCCACTGCATCGTTTGTATAAAGTCTTTGATTTGGGAGTCTGATTTGATTCACCTTTCACTTTTTAAAAAAATCATTTCGGAAACTTGAATTCGTCTTTAATAATTCAATAGATTTTAAATCTACATCACCAATTTGTCGTCTATACACTTCATTGGTGCAGAGGCGATTAGAATCCGGCTCGGTTATTTGAAGCTCACACGAAGCCAAGTACAGCTTGTTGACTGAACGTGTGCAAAAGACGTTATTTCGATATCTGTATGTGAGACAGTATGGTTATCTTCCTTTTCTATCTCCTACCTATTTCCTCTTGGATATATTACGTTTCCATTCCTGGCTATTCAGGAGAGATGTTGCTGTAATGAAATTTATCTTCTAGCTATAAAAAGGAAAAATTCTGTGCCCTTGATTATTGAGTAAACTTTCATTCTTCATATCTAACAATTTCCTGAGTTCACGCAAGCATCACTTCTTTGTTATACTACCCTTTAGAACCGAAGTATATCGGAACTCCAGTTCCCCGCGGTGCTCAACTGCTCAACCTCCTGATGGCAATTGCACCGGAGTGTAATTTATTTATGAAGAGTGAAAGTAAATTTGTCGAATTCTGTCGTCGTTATCTTTTGTGGTTCTCATTTATTTTGAATTCAAGTTTAATCTGTCGTCCTCATGTATTTTGTATTCTTGTTAAACTATTAATTTCTCATCGTTACGGATAGGTTACCTATAATGTAACGATAAATGTGTGTGTGAATAATCTAAATGATATTAGGTTATAAAAAGCATTGGCCCATAACATTAATTTAAGTATGGTGAAGACTAAAATATAAGGTCATTTAAATATAGTATCCGCCATGATAATTTGAATTGTAGTAATGAAAAAAGTATATTTTTAAAATTTTAGTCGAATGTTAAAACAAATTTACGGTTTGTGATGAGTTTAAATTGGAATTAAAACACTGACAGAATTTTTAAAAAAAAATTAAAGTAATTGTGAAACCATAAAGTTCATAATACGTGCACCACGTATTATGAACTTCACGGTATTCTATTAAAAATACAACGTGACCTTCTGTTTAACTGAAAAATACCTACAATATTATGTACTTTAAGGTAATCGAATGTAAACTATCTGATAGATTATGAAATACCGGCCATCAAGCCCATTCTCATTATTTAAAAATTGTAATTTCAAAGATTACGGATATTTTAAATACATTAATTTTTTTTTATTCAGCACATTTCATTAATTATGTATGTAATATAAATTATGGTCTTTATCGAGACGGTTATTGTCCCTCGTTTCTTGCAAAAATATCAGCTTATATTAAAAATTATCCATACAAACATAGTGCTAACCCTAAAAACGATAAAGTTATTTGATTTCGACCATTCTAGAAATTGGCAAGGATATTGGTTGAAAATTGTGATAATTTAAATTATACATTATAATTTAAATTATCACAATTTACATTTTTTATTATTACATGAGAATAATTATTTAATTGAAATATTAATAAAAATGTTTAAGCATAATTTTACCGCCATCTGCATTATAAATAACATTTTAAGACTTGACGTTTGTCAAGGGATTAACAATTTAATATGATTTGTTATTTAAAGTAAGCAGCCCATAAGAAGCGTTAATTTTGTTCAAATTTAAAAAAATTAAAGTTTTTCCACATGGCTTTCAATGTTTCAGTGCTAATATTATTAAATTGAATTTGAATAAATACAAAATACTTTTTTGTAAAACATAGAACTTTTCCGAAAGGATATCTGTTTCATTTCGTTTTATTTTGAAAATTGTAAAATTGCTTTTGTTATTTGCACGCTATTTCTTTTGTCAAATTTTTCCGTTAGTATTATTTAAATCCTTTACAAGTACACATCGTGTACCTTTTTTAGATTATTTTACCAATATCACATTTTTATATATCAAATTCAGTGATCAGTTTCTTTTGAACTCTTAAAATGCGAGGACATCGATTACACGTATAAAGTTCTGGTTAATTTTTTGAGGCGACAAAAATATTAACTATGTATTTTTGCTTGAGAAGCTTTCTTCAGATTTTCTTAACAGCGAAAATGGAAAGTTCACATTTTCGCTATTGCAAGATTCAGTTTTGAATTTTTGCTTAAATAAAGTTTGATAAATAATTGAAAGATTTTTGGATTCAGTCGAAGGTGTTAAATAAAGGTCATAAATAATGGCGGAACTGTTTCCGATTTGTGCTATGGAGATAGTGTGGATCATTTCGAGAAAGTTCTATAACTCAGGTGTTTAAGATAATAAATCTGTGTGAATATGAGAAGAAAATAAGGAGTGTTCATTGATACCGATCTTTCATTTTGGAAATCAACAAAGTGGTTTCTTTCTAATTTAAACTACTGGATGTGAATGATACTGCGGACGACTATTGATCATCTTATTGTATCTTCTCTTAACAGCGGTTGACTATGAGTCAAAATCCTGCACCCTCAACAGCCACTTCAAGTCATCATCTCGTGGAGCCGCAGAGGACTAAGAAATCCGCCTACTGTATCGTCAAGGTCGGTAAATGAAATTGTTCATACTGATGGCGAATTTTCTTATGATGAATTTCAAAATGATAAAAAGTAGATATTTTATTTTCTTTAAAACGCAAATATTAATTTGTGGAAATATTTTTTTGTTTTATAGTTCATTTATTTAAACAATATATCCATCAGATTTTAATATTATTTCAAAGGTTGAGAATTTTTTTTTTTCTAGTGGCATTTCTGCTATTTACACGCATACGCCACAACAGATACGGAATCTTTGGATGAGTAGATACGTATTAATATGAGTGTACAGAGCGTTAGATACATTTATAACTAACCGAAAGTAAATGAATGAACCCTCACAAATTTAAACAATTTAACGTAGCAAACATGAATGAGGTTTCAGAGGATTGATTGATTCCCAAAAGGTTACTACGAAATATTTAATAGATAACTCAATTTACTGCTATTATTGGTACTATCGTTGGAAAATTTATACTGTCTGTGGAATGGTGCAACCCTTTTAAAACTTTGAATTAAATTTTAGGCATATGTTATATTCTGCTATTAAAGTGTTCGTTGTGTTTTACGGTACGTATATATATATATATATATATATATATATATATTATATATATATATATATATATATGTATATATATATATATATATATATATATATATATTATATATATATATATATATATATGTATATATATATATATATATATATATATATATATTATTCGTCACATGTAAATTAAATAAACAAAACGAGTTCAACGAAATTACATTTCGTGAATCTCGTTTTATTAATAAAAAAAATCACGCTTTCAACATTGGATATGTAATGATAAACATTTTGAAAGATGCCGATCAATAAGCGATTAAATGCAAAAACCGAGATATTAGTAAGTTTCATTATAAACATATATTTAACGAGTATTACCAAATAAAGGAGCTTCTATTGTCAAAAAGAGCAACTATTGAAAAGGTAAACAGTGCCGTGATTAATTGCAATAATTTATGCACACAATTCAATTACATATTCAAATACTTGAGAGCATATACTGCAAGTGAATATTTATAAAAAAAAATATTAGACTTAGAATGAACATTTCAAAATGTAATTTTAATCTATAACCATAAAAGACAGTAAACCTGGAACTTAGATATAATGTTCTGTTGAAGCTACTTAATAAAACCGAACAGACATAAAACATCATAAGTATTAAATTAGGCTGCGTCTTCTAGTATTTAAGTTTAAAGTTAAGTCAGAAATATGACATGATCCTATTTTCGGAGTCTGTTACTGTATAGCTCGTTTGTACTCATTATATCTATACGTATAAATCAAAACTAAAAAAACGATTACAAAATGGTACCAAAGAAATATTAAGAGTTTTTGAATGTTATATACTAATAAAATATTTTAAAATTACAAAGAATAAACTAGATAATATATAATATTTTTAATAATGATGCTGATTTTTTCCACGGTCGTAGGTCGACCTACATTATAACTGGTCGACCTACATTACGTTGCAGTTAGGTCTTCGACTACGTAAAATAGTTTCATTATTAAGAAAATAATGGAATTATTATTGTAAGAAATATTTTTAATTTATTGTTTTTTATACTAAAATGTTTAGATAGTTCACAAATATTTTAAAGCTTGAATAGTACTTTTGAGCAGTCAAGTTTTACTGTTTTTTCCTGTTTCAGACTTTCGGAAATGGTTTTAATAATGTGGATATATATGTTTTTGAAAGAAAAGCATGTGGCATTGTGAATTGTTTACGTTTACCTACTGCCCTGCGAATCTAAGGATCTGTTATTGGGACCATATTGAATGTAAATATAGATTTTAACCTATGATATGCCAACAGTTAAGGCAAATCAAATGACGTCCATTTATGTCAAATATGCTAAGTGGTTTAAGAGCTACTAAGGCACATCCATATGTGCACACATATTTACAAAGTTCATTAAAACATTACTTTCTTTTGGTTGCGCCGTAGTAATAAACGGTTTTTGATGAAATCCTTACTGCACATATCTCAGTAGTAAACGAAGAAGAAGTATTAAAAAAACCGACTACATTCCGGATTTGTCTCAAAAATCCGATTACTGAAATAATTTACTAATTGAGTAAAATCTTAATTATGGATTAAAAATTCTATAAAATTTTTAGTTACTTCATTTGATTTCGAGTAAAAAAATACAAGTGAAGTTCTGGCAATTAATACACCATTCAAAGGTTTGATTAACTATATATTACATAGAAACCAAAAAAATTTTGGTTTGCGACAAAGAAATGTCTTCGAAATAATACAGGTATTGTTGAACTATAATTTTGCTGATACATCGGTTTTCTTGTTCTATACAATTGCTCTTTCCTAGGAGTATACTATGTTTGTAGCTGACTTAGAAAGTATGGTGTAGTATAAAAATTAAAGGGAATATATATTTAAATAAAAACATTGCATAATGTACAAGAATGTATAAGGCATTAATCATATATCTGTAAATAACATAAATACACATCTGCACAATAAATCTTAACACTAAAGTCATGTCTTTCTTATAACCAGTTATATTTACGAACACGGCTGAACGCTACAAGGACCCTCTGAAGCACGTTTCGCAATAAAACTTTTTAAAAAGTTTTTATCTGAGTTGAAGAATCTGTTAGATAATGAATGCTTAAGCTTACGCACAATTTGCTTTACTGAATTTCTTTAAGACATATATAACAGTTTGAATTTAAAAAACACTTTCAAGAAAGTTCATTTTCTTTCATTTACAATGCCAAATGTATAATTTGTATATGAGGCTTAAAAATACGCAGGCAATAAATATTGCCGTCAGACACATTTGCTTTGTTACTTTGTACCTAACCTGGTTTTTAAATTTTTATTTTTATTTCTGAAATATTTTATATAAAAAGCTTGTCTTTTGTAAAGTTGTGGTCTTTTTTGGAAAATAATTCGAGTACGAGATTTTATTCAGACTGACATTGAATGTTTCGATAAAATATACCTTGTATTGTAGATTAGAAAATTAGAAAAGTATTAGAAAAGTATTCCGGATATGCCCAATGGAACTCCTTACTACAAAAAAGCATATTGTTCGTGATTGAAGGAATACACCTTTGTATAGCTACGCAGGTTTTTTTACAAAATATTCAATCCGTCCAGCAAATTTTCAACTAACGACAAATACTAATCGTATTTAAAGTATTATTTCGAGATTTACTCACATTTATGGATCAAGCTGATTTGCTTAATTTTTTAGGGTTCTGTTCATACTAACTCTAATTTGTGAAAATTCATGTTCATGTTACTTAGCATTTATTCTTAAAATATTCTTTACATTTCTTTTAATATTTTTTCTTCGCTATACGAATGACATGTTTAATACTCACTATTAAATCAATATCAATTTCTATCAATTTACTAAAAATTAAATTGAATAGGTTAAACCGACTTCAAACCCGAACTCTTAATGTAACATTAAAAAAATGCAAATAATTTTTATACACTCTAATCGTCTCAAGTTTTACTAAAAAAAATTAAGAAAGGAATCAAAAAAGAAAATAAATCAAACGGATCTTGTCTTTGTTCTTTTATGATTCCTTAAAGTATTCTAACTAAAAATTAGTGCCATCTTTAAAAAAATTCATAATAATTAGTGTGTAATTAAAAGACATTAATGACTATTTGTAATAAAAAGTTTTCAATAGTTCAAAAAATTAGTTTTGAAGTCGATTTTTCTTTTTTTAAATTTAATTTCTTTACTTCTTATTTTCCCTTTATAGGTCCATCTTAATGTATATGAAGTTAGAAAGTAATATTTTCAAAAAGAGATAGCGTAGCAAATGATACGAAAAGTGAAAATTAATAACATGAAGAATTTTAATTTCATTTTTTATTTCAATCGAAATTCTCAACGGTACAATAGAAAAATATACACTTATAATTAAGAATTGACACAATAAGTTCGTCGAATGTTACCGTACTAAGTTATCAGTTAGTAAAGTAAATCACTAACGATATTTTTTGTTAGCGTGCACAACTCACGTTATAGCGACCCGTTACTTCCTTACAGAGGCGCGGACTCATAAAAGGCGTTTAAGTTACCTCACTCCAGAAAATGAATGTTCTCTCAAGAAGATGAAGTTATTATTTAAATTCAGATTGTAGGGTACTTTTAATGTTTTTCTCAGCACGACTTGAAAAGCTAGCGAGGGAATAAAATAAAATATTATAAGCTCAGGTCAGTCTCAGATCAGTCTCTATACAAAAAATTACAGTTTTGTGCCATGTTTTAGAGCTTGCTCTAATGGCAAGGAGCCCGAAGGTTTATTTGACCGGGAATTTAGCGTGTACGTATATCCCTTTAATTAAAATATCTTATATATTTTTTTAAAAAAGTAAGTCTTAAAATTTTAGCTACTATATTTACAATTTTATTAAAAATTTCAATATGAATATTTATTTCCATGAGCAAAACCTTGAAACGATGTAAGTATTCGTCTAGAAGTAGCAATTTTCTTCTGAGATTCCATGCGACCACTTTACTAACCGTCGAATGACGGCTTGGAAGCAACAATTTTGACTAATTTTGATAGATTGTGGGGCGCTGGTTACAAAAAAAATGCTAAATTCCATCACGTCGGGATTTTAAGTTATTTAGCATATTTTTTGCCAAAAGTACCTAATCCTACCTAGTTAAGAACTTATATTTTATTTTAATTGTCTGTTACTGAACAAAAACACACTGAATTGTTGCAGTAGGCAACAATGAATAAGTTGTCATAAATAGTTGGTTAAATATAATGTAATTAACTAAATGACACTTATTATTGGACTAAGTGTACCCTTATTATTAAAAGGTACATTTTTAGGCCAAGAAACAAAGACCTCATTTAACCGTCATTTATTAAATAGTAAATTAAAAGAAGGTTAATGAGGGTATATTAACAGATGTTTGTAAAAATAGGAACATCATTATTTTGACAAAATCAGTACCTCCGCGCAATTCGTAACGCTTATTTAAAAGATGTTATCGCGGAAGTGTTTAACCTAACCGGATAATTTTTGTCATATTTGTGGGCAGTTTATGGTGTCAAAACAGCAGCGTAAAATTACCGAATTTGTAAGTAACATTTATAACATGCATGTCCGCTTAGCAATCCTAACCAAGACAAATAGTGGGTACCACAAAAATGTATGCGACATACGTCCGCGAACTTCGACAGTAATCCAAATGGCAGATCAATACGTTTGATTTACAATCGTCTATGTTATGGAGAGAATCTCAGCATTACACAGAATATTGTTATTTATGCTGTTGTAAGACTACAGGCTGCATTTGTAAAACAAAAAAGACTTGGTATATGCAACCGAGCTATCAGTATCGCACGAAAATGTCGCACTGCCATCACCTCCATATTTTGAATCAGTGCAATCTGAAGACATGAGTAGTGATGTCGAAGATGTATTTAAACCTGAAGTAGAGCTTCAGAGCTAAGTGCAAGTGGAACACAGTTATTTTCACAGTCAGACCTGAACAACTTAACGAGAGATCTAAGCTTGCCAATAGATGCAACTGAACGCCTCGGATCTAGACTAACGGAAAAGAATATGTTTGCTCCTGGCACCTAATTTTCTTGGTACTGCAACAGAGAAAAAGATTTTGTACCATATTTTGAAGATCAAGATTTAATATATTGCAAAGACATTCTTGGCTTAGTGAAAATGTTTAAAATCGAATATGACGCGAAAGAATGGAGATTGTTCATAGACTTATCAAAGCGAAGTTTAAAAGCAGTTCTTTTCTGAAAGTTATGAGTATGCTTCTGGGTCAACAAGGTGGCAACACGAAATACCCTTACTTTCTCTATGAGTACAACCAATATTTAATAGAATTATTCAGAGGTTCTTTTATGGACGATAGTGAATTTATTATGATGAATAAAATTAGTACGTTACCCAATCAAAGTATTCAAACACCTCAATCAACTACTAGAATAAAAACTGCGAAATTCGTTCACTACCTTAATGGATACTATTCGTGAGGCTATCCTAAACGATATTAAAAAATTGATTCAGTTGGAAATCAAATTGGTATTTCAAGATCTTGAAAATACTTTCACAGTAAGAACGGATCTCATCATCGTGGAACAAAATGCTCTTAAATTACTAATCTATGAAAAAATTAAACAATTAAAAAATTTAAAGAATAAAACAGCAATCTGCAATCTTATGTTCAACCGATAGGGTTACTTATTGTAAACCCCGAAAAGATTTTACACAGCCACAACATAGAATTTAAAGCTACACCACGAACATTATCGAGGGCAAGGGCGGGGAGTAGTGATTGCTCTGGAAAAAATTTCTCAGTGTTCGATTCTTCCACTGCTTGGTAGAGTGATGTTGAGAATAAATGCAAAAATATAGTTACGATTTTGTCTGTATTGGTGATTTTAATACGTCAAGTATATATTGGGTTCAATTTAATTCTATGTTATGGCAACAATTTAATTCTATGTTATGTTACCTTCTCCCGAACATGATCCTAAATCTGAACTCTTATTAGAAATTACCTCATTATGCAACCTTATCCTAATCAAACTAAGTTCCGTTGATTGGGAACAACTTCCGATGGATCTTGATATTAATATTACTGTTCAATTCTTTTACGACAAACTGAATAAATTAACCAAGTAATATATTCACATGAAAAGTGTAAGATCAGATAACTATCTCTTTTTGTTTATTACCTTGATACGCACTTAAAGGATTAACTAATATATCAAAAACGGTATAAGAATATGGGATAGAGTCGCCTTGATTATGACACATTTGACTTCTATATATATATATATATATATATTTATGAAATATATATATATATATATATACATATATATGTATAAATATGTATATATATATATATATATATATATATATATATATATATATATATAATTCGGTTCTGTATTTCGGCAAAGCAAACCGATTCTCGTTATCATGCCTCAAATCTTCACATTCATTGCAACTACTTGAGTGAAATTAACGTTATTAGCAAATAAATTAAATTAAAAACAAAGGTTTGGACTACGGCAAAGGCGTCAGACTCGATGAGATTTCTCCCGTGTTTATAAAAAACAGTTGTAAAGGTTTCCCCTAGGTGTCCTCTCCACCAAATCTATTAAAATATACATTAATTACGTACAGGAAACCTACTTACATTACTCCTGTTCACAAATCAGCTCACAAACAACAATCTAAGAACTTCGGATTAATGATCGTATCTGCTATTATTTGAATTTATTTGTACAACATTTTTTATCTCCATTGAATTATAGAGCGAAACATATAAACATTTCGTTCTATCAGTCAACACGGTTGTTTCAAAAAGGCCAACAATAAGTAATTTATTGGAATATAAAAACTATCTTTGTGGCACTTTTCAAAACAAGGCAGATTGACTACATTTATATAGAATTTTTGAAAACATTTGATAAGGTCGTTCACTCGATATTTTGTAGGAAAATTGAAAGATATGGCATTCATAGGAATTTATTAAGGTCAATTAGATCGTACCTAGGCAAAGGTATCATATTGTTAGCATGAGAGGGTATATTTCCGCTCTCGTAACAATCATCTCCGTGGTACCACAAGGGTTGCAATAGGACTTGTTCCCTTTGTAATATTCAATTAAGATCTGATACAACTACTTACATGTCCCTCTTTACGCAGATGATCTTAAGATATACATTACTATCAATGATGTTAAAGAATATTTAAACTTATGTGTGCCGCTAATAGGATGTTTCTGAATGTCTACAAGTGTTTTCCTTTATTATTTTAAAACATAAATCGTTGTTTAGCTACATGTTAGGCGGCTCTACTCTATAAAGTAAGGATCTCATCAGGAGTTTACTGTGGTAAAAACCTGACATTATTTTCTCATGATTGTAAAGTTGTTCATATGTATACCCAACTTCTAATGAAAGAAAAAGCATGTGCGAGTTCAAACCCCATTAAATTATACCATTGCCAATGACTCTCTTTGAGAAGAAACGAAATAAAATTGTATTTACTACCAGTGACTATACAACTAAACTTCCTACGAGCTTTTCAAATTAATCTAATTTTTTGAGATAATCAGGTAAAATAAGTGGTAGTATCTATTAATCAAAAGCGTCCAAATAAAATGATTATATAATATATATATATATATATATATTTATATATTACATGATATATACATATATATATATATATATATATATATATATATATATATACATATATATTTTATATATACATATATAATTTCTTCGGGATCTATTTCAATTAATTCGTTACGTCATCGCCCAGCGATGCTTAGATAGCGTAGTATGAAATTCGGTAGCATCAACGTATAACCCAGCTTTAATGTTTTCATCAGAAACCACAGTGATAGGATGACCCTCGTGAAATTTATCGTCAAAATTGCTGTATGTATCTGTCTAAGTTCTATATACATTTTCAAACAATTTTCTGAAATCGTTCCTAGTATTGCGATGCTTCAAACTGTTGAATTTTCCGATTATATATATTATTGTCACATCTACAATATATATTTTTTCCCAATTTTCGGTCTTCCAAAATTTATTTCTTGATAAAATTTATAAATATTTCAATAGTCGGGTAAATGTCATCTTAGTTATATCAAAAAGAAGTTATATCAGGAAGAAGCTAAGCTATACTTTACATTGTTGCACGTAACCTTAAAAGTGTTTTTATTAAATAAACCTAAATAACGTACAACAATAAATTGAATTGTTAATTGTGTAAAAGTGAAATTGAAGGTACGTTTGAAAATTAATTTCAATTAAATTTATTATATAGTCTCAGAAACAAGGATCCCACAATTTTGAATACGATAGTTATGTGCTCGTAAATTTAGGAAAAATAAATTATTTTGTTGTTGATGAAGAAATTATTTCTCAGTATAAAACCTTAAATCAAAAATCTTGCTATATTAATTACTCTTTTTGGTTTAAAGATAAAGTGAAGAGAAGGATTGATTAGATAGTATGTTAACAGTATATAAAAGTCGTAAATCAGGTTTGGTTTTGGTGCAAATAGTTTTACTCTCTTAAACGTGTTTATAAAGCTTTGTATATCTTTCTTTTATTTTATAATAAACTAGAATTTTTCCAAAGTTTCATTTACTTGTTTTTTTTATTGGTTCAATATATTCAAGTAATGAAATTGAAAAAGATTCAATAACATCCACTTCCATATAATCTATAATGTATTTATATTATATATCATTTTATTTCCAATTTGTACTTACAATTAGAAGAATATTTAAGCAATTACTTATGAAAAGGGTCTACATGGATCATTGGTTTTATTAGTCTGAACGATTTAGTTCATAAACATTTATATTTATAGTTTGTGATTGAATATTACAGTTAGGAAATAGTTATGATTATATATCAATGGTTTTTATTATTAATTAATTTCACATATCTTTAACTTTCTTTTCATCTTTCCTCCTGAAACTTATTTATAAAGCAAAACACTGCTACACAGATTTCGTAAGACTTTTATTTGAAATATTTTAATAATACTAAGTGGAGGTTAGCCGTCTGCGCAGTGGTAATTATTTATAAATCAGTGCAATTATTAGTAGTGACCCAAATTATGTACGAAAGTTCAATGAAAGAATTTTTAATAGACTGATGTAGCGGTTTGATGGAAATACTGGGAAAATGAATACAAAAACATAATTTACTACAAACAATGGGAGAACGTAATACATATGAAACAATGAAATTGTGACAATAGGTCTGGACAGTTTAATAATGTTCTTTATCTACTAACCCGTGTATCACTTCTGTTTGCTTTATTGGCTTTATTTTTCTTCCTCGCATTTTGTTATATAAACAATAGGTATTGAGCTGTCTCTCCGTTTATTTTTTTATATAAAGATGATGGTGGTTAAAGCCACATGAGAAGACTAATTGCTCGATTGAAGCCATTCCTTTTTAAATTTTTCTTGTTGTTTATCCAACCTGAATTATAGTAGAGAGCGTGTTTATATTTTTTTTAAACTGTTTGTTTCACAATATTATTTTGTAGAAATTTAATTACCAGATAAATAAAGGGGGTATAAGAAATCTACGGAAAATATTTTTTCATAGGAGGTGTATGGTTTATTTATGCACTCCACATGCTATTATTGGTATTGATACGATCTTCTTTCTGATTGGCAGATAGATTCAAAATATGCATTAAGTAATAAAAGGTAGGAAATCTCAAGACATAATAATTTATGGTCACGTACATTCTATGATTTTAAGCAATTGTCACTATTGTTTATTTTTTTCAATTGCTTTATATTGATGTCTTCATTTCAGTGATTATTTTGTTGTGAAGTATAATACATCCTCTAATTACTTACAAGCAGCTTAATCATGGAATAAGTCAGATTTGAGCTTATGGAAGTGCTTAACTGACAAATATTTTGTAGACTAGATTAAGCTATAATTAAACTAAATTTCAGTGAAAAGCTAGAAAATTGATAGGGAGAAACTTGTTTTTTGGAAATTGAAAAACTTTAATATATTTTAACACTCATATGGATTTGGAAGTTTATTTAGTCTTTGTTATTCTATACGGAATGGTAGGAAATTGTTTTAAAGAAAGATTTAGTGGGGGAAATGTAAAAAAAAATTAAGAAATTTAACACATAAAAATAGGATTAATTTAAAATTAAAGAGAAAATTTTAGGAACTCATATGAAAAAACAATTTTAGAAAAGTTTTACTAAGTTTTTAAAAGGCAGATCCATAGTCATCATATTTAACAAACAGGTTAAGTTTAATGATTAAATGTGACGATTAAGCGAATTTAATTATTAAATACGACGAATATTCCGATCAAAAGGACAGCTGACAATCAACGTAATTGCGTAATCAGAAATGTAACACATAAGTTCGATAAATCGCAATGTCAGACCAAAGATGCGAGCGATGAATACTTATATTTGATCAATGTTGCAAAGCATAATGTACGTAAGCACGCAGAAATATTTTCAATGTTATGTAATATTTATGTCTAAATGAATATCTTGAACAAAAATAATTGTACTTGGAATATATTTCAGAAGATAAGATCAAGATAATATAAGAGAGATAAGATGCGTCTTTTTTCTGTGGTGAATTCGTAATTTATACTTAAAAGTAAATATTTTTTATTTATTAAGTAGATTATAACAGATATATTTATAGTACTTGTTAAATATTATTACGACCATATATATATATATATATATATATATATATATATATATATATATATATATATAAATATATATATATCGCGCATATGTAATGCACGAAATACGTAAACATCTTGATGGTGGTTCTTAAAATGGCTAATAAAAATATGACAATAAATATTACAGACAATAGTGTCATCAATAGACTAGTGAAATTAATTATTTCAATTAATGTTCAATCAATCGATAATAACTAACATTTAATGTGATTTGAAAGAGATTGACTTGCCTTTACATTATGATCTAAAGTATACTTGTAATTTATTCAAAATTGGTAATAGACATTTGAAGATCACAAGCTGATTTTGCTAAATAAGTTAATTATCAAAATTGTTAATTATTTAAAATCCATTCAGATTGCATTTATGAAATAAAAACTAGAACGAAAAATAGCTCATGATTAGAAGTCGTGGTCAGTAGCCGAATAGGTAAGGGCATATGATGTAAATGCATATGATTATATAAAATACATAGATGCATATGGTTATAAACTGTCATTTGTTTTTGTTTCATTACATTTAAAATAGCTTTAATCCTTTAACAACACTAACAGTTACACTAACAACAAACATTTAAGTTTTCAGGTTAGAAGTAAAATTCATGAAATGGCAATCTTATACCAAACAAAGTCTCCAATGACGGAAATATAGACACGCAAAGTTGGAGAAATGATATAGTTTAAAATATTTCATTTAGTTCGCAAAATTCTAAGGGTTTCATAGAATATTTATGTATCAGAACTTCCATAAAATCAACAGTAATCTGAGTATTACTATTGTGATTAAATATTCATAGTATAGTATGTGTTTTACAGAGTATTTTGATGTTACTTTTAAAGTTATTTTAGTTAAATGCATCATTATACCCTCTCTTGTCGTATTTTAATATATTGCAACTAATTTTAAATATTTCATAACAGCTCTCTTATATAAAGGTTAAGCGTTATTAAAATTTATTTTCCTATTTAAAAAAAAATATACAAAGCAGATATTTTCATATCTCTAAGTACATACACTAATTCGTAGACGGTTCCTTGTAAATTATATCGCTTTAAATTAAGTCATTGCACAGGTGAAGCGAAAAGTAGTTGGTCGTTAAAAATCCTAATTAATATAACGAATATGAAATGTGTAGGTTCATTTATTTTGTTTGTTTGTTCAACTATCGTGGCTTATTTCTTTAACCGATTTAATGATGTTTAGTATACATATAACTTCTGTTTTGGAAATAAACGTAGGTGCTTTATATTAGAATAAACTATTTCCACGAGAGCGAAGCTGCTAGCAACAACTAGTTATGGTTTAATCCAGAAAAATCAAATAATTTTATCGATTGTCAAAAAAGAATTAAGTTTTCATTTGCTGTAAATACTAAAGTAGTTATTTAGATACATAAAATCTCATAAGATTTTACTCTGTATAAAAAGGTGTAACTTGTTTTTGTAGCAATGAAAATCCATTAGAAAAATAATAAACATTTTCATTAAAATAAATGAAATCAATTTCATTTTTAATGCTTTTCTATCGTTTTTATTAATTTTAATATCTGTTTAATTTCGTTATTTTATTTCACAATGTTTTTCAGAAAGCTTAATACACATATGGTGGACTAACTGCTATAGTATAACAAGCGAAAATATAAGTACTGTGATAACTGGAAAACTACGTCACGTAAGTAAAAAGAAAATAAAGTTAAAGGAAAAAGACGTAGACGAGCATCAGACGTATAAAGATTATACACTAATATAATAATTTACAAGTAATGTAGTTTTAAACGAAATTTTAACATAGATGATGAAGGTGAACTTTGTACTTTGTTTTTTCCTAATTTTTATGTTAGTTGTTGTGGCATAATGTTGTGAATTAATTTTTGAAGTTTTTAAGATAAATTATTTATAATGCAGTCCTGTGCTAAGGAATGGGGGGGGGGTGCTTTTATCTCTGAAATGTAGTTCAAGGCCGTGATCTGAAAGGTGTTGAAATTCGGATCATAGATATGAAGAGGTGTAAAATTCTAAGGGACGAAAAATATTGATTTCACAACTTTAATTATCATATTCAATTATTTACATTCATCTGCCTTGAAATAATGTATGAATGAAAATGTAGAGTATTTGATACACTAATAAAATAAAGATAACTCATGCAGCATTATTCCATATGATTGTGATTGTATGTTTGTGCACGCTGTATATTTTAGGTTACAAATTAAGCAAATATTAATGTACCATATATATATATATATATATATATATATATATATATATATATATATATATATATATATATATATATATATATATATATAAATGGGTGGTCCAAAAGTCCGTTAACATTTTATACGATGAGAAAAATAAACTAAAACATGTTAATTTATTCTGAAAGTACACAATTTGGGATTTTATATATTGAAAATCACATTGTCCATATGCGATCCTTCATTTTTTTGACACTGCTGCAACCTGGAGCGGAAATTTTCAATGACCGACTGACAAGTGTTTCGGGAAATTTCTTGTATTTCCTCGCGTTAAAGACTTTGCTTTTAAGGTATCTCCAAAGAAAAAGGGAATAAGTCCGCGCTACTAGGTGGCCAGTTAATGTCATCTCTTTTAACGTTTTGACCGAAAATTTCGCGAACTGTATTTAGAGAGTTGTTGGAAGTGTGGCATGTTGCCCCATCTTGCTGAAACCATAATTGTTGATTGAACCCCTCAAAATCCTGAAGCGCTGGAGCAAAAAAGTTCTGTAGCATGGCAATATACCACTCCGTATTAGATGCTTTTTGCAGATAAAGCTGCTCATATAGTGAATGCAGGGGTTTTTGATGCTTCAAATTCAATTAGTATCACCCTAATATCTGCAGTTTTGTCCATTTACGTGTCCATTTAGGTGAAAGTGGGCTTCATCTAAAAAAAATGTTGTTAAAACTGGCGAAACTCTCTAGCATTTCGTTAGCAAACTGCAGCCTATGAGCATAATCTTGAGGCTTTAACTGCTGAACCATTTGGATTTTGTACGGATGAAAATGTAAATCCTTGTGTAGAATGCGGTTTAAAGACGTTTTGGATACGTTTAAGATGCTAGACCGCTTTTGAGTACAGAGTTGAGGTTGTTCACGAATAGACGCTCTAACACGTTCTATGTTTTTGGAATCCCGTGATATCCTAGGTTGACCAGATCGTGCTTTATCTATTGTTGAACCAGTTTCTTCAAAGTTCTGGACCCATTTTTTAATCGATTGAATCAATGGAGCTTTATTGTTATGCCATATATTGTAATGAGCGCAAAATTTTCCTTCGTCGTTCTTTCTTATCGTTGTTTCGATAATACTCGCGTACGCAGAATGCACGTTATTTCTCGTTGAATGACGTTATGGCGCTTAATTTCCATTGGCTGCTCTAACATCCCGTACGTCGCCCACCCCACCTCTTCCTCGCTTTTCGACGCAGCTGCCGATTTAAATGTTAACGAACTTTCGGACCACTGGTATGTATATATATATATATATATATATATATACAATGCTTGGCTGGGAATCGAATTCGTAAAATATAAAATGGCAAATACTGGTCACATGTTAATTTATTTGAAAAATTTGGAGCCACTTTCGGTTCTTATGACTCAAAAAAAAGAAAAACTTAGAACATAAATGAAAACAAAATTAAGTTACGTAAAATGGAAGTGAACCGAAACTTTTCCAAAAAATATTTGTGTATTTCCATCAAAAACATGAAACGGATCTGGTTCGGTAGCACAAACAAGTGAGTTTGTTGGTTATGCGCTTAAAAAAGTTACCTTTTTAAAGTTCTTTAAACTCAAAGAATAATAACTTATCCCTAATTTTTTATATAACAATTTTATACAGGCCATAATTAATATTTTATATATTTACATAATCATTTATGGAAACCACTTCACATATATAATTTACCAGCGTAATTTCTTTGACTACTTACATCCATATAAATGTGTTTCGAAGAATTGTTAAGATTCGCTTTACCTCGTAATTTATTTAGCTGTAGGAACACGAGTAATAGAAAATAAACATAATTATAAAAGAAAAAACCTACTGTTGATGCTTATAATAAAATCGTGTTTTAATACGGGCTATATTTCTCGTATCAACATATTTATGTGCACATATGGTGGTGCACTCATTTGATGGTGGAAATAATCCACAAAATATAGAACAATTTGTTTTATTTACAATTTCGCCGAAATTTTAACTATATTTTGCCTACAAATAAATCTTTTCTCTAAAGTTAATATACCCGGCTGTCTTGTAAAAGTAGATGGTAAACTAAGTAAACGAAGTTAGTTGAAAATCCTTCAAGGGGATGCTGTACCGTCTCAGTTAAATCTTTCGGAATGAGTTTTATCTTCCAATAGGAAAATTAAACCAGGCACCCGCTTTAACTATGTATAGGATTTTTCGAGCAAAAAAAGGACAATATAGTAATAGGATTTATGAATTGGTTAACTCAATCTTTCAATTTGATATAAAATTAAAATAAACTTGGCTAGTTTAAAAATTCTTCCGTAAGGTAAACAAATAAATTTGTGTCCAAGTTCAATACTATCAAAGAAATTAAAAATCTGACGTACCATCTTGAATGTTGTGTATATCAAAGAAATAATGAGTAAAATTTCCACAATTGTACGATGGAATAAATAAATGCAGTGATTTTAGTTTTGGCGAAGCTAGAATTATATTATGTTGCTTCAAAAAAAATTAAATAATAATTTTTAAGTCATATGTTTTTACTGCTAACTAAGGTTTTAATTATTACTCTTAATTATTATGTGTACTTTTTCATGTCTTCCAGAATAAATGTACAACACTTTCTGACTTTTGGACCTTAAAGAAAAGTAAATAAAATCGTTCGTGTAACATATGATGTTTATATTGACACGAAACAGTTTGGCTTACTATAACTCCAAATCTAATTAACCCACATGTTTGTAATTTTGTTTATCTTGAAATTATTTTTGAAATATTCACGTCGAAAACTGATATTTTTAATATTTGTTCATTACATGACTCACATTTCAAAAACTTAGATTTCTTTCAGCCGACTTAGAAATTTGGAACTTTATATATATATATATATATATATATATATATATATATACATACATAGTGAACAAACTATTATACACACGAAGAGCATAAATAGCTTTGGTTTCCACGATAATGGCTAAGTTTAAAAAGGTTTAAACCGGAGAGTGCTTCTTTTTTATTTTCGTACATATTATTAAATAAGACAATCGAAAAAAGATTTAGAGCGAAAAATATACCATAGCTTCTCTTCGGACTTCCTATACTGCTTGTAGCAGCCCAATGCAGCAAGCTGAACATATCACTTTTAGAGCAAAATAAATGCTTCGACATACATTTTAGAGAATGCTTAATGCATCAGTTAGTGACCATTAATCATTACTTATTTTTTTTTAAACACAATAATTGGGAAAAAAAAACATGAAAATTTGTTAGATTGTTTACTCAAAAAGTTTTTCATTATATATTTACATGTTAAAATCATGTTGTTGAACTAATTAATAAATATTTTCTTAAAATATAAAATGCTAATTATGTAGAATTGCAATAAAACTATCAGAGGTGCACTATTTTTGTGACTAATGCAATGATTCTTTTTTATTTCGAAGAGTATAATCCCTGTAACAAATATTTAGTTAGAATCTGATTACATAAATCAAAGATATATTAGAGTATTCCTCAGCACCGAATAGTTCAATTAACGTAATCCGGTTTGGATGTTATCGGTTAAATGATAATTTAATAAGACACGACTAAGTACGATATAAATTCCCTCTTTAGCAAAATTACAGTATAGTGATGGAGCCGGATTGTGGTGACAGGAACTCTTCAGTGATGAAGAGTAAAGTCATCAAGGTTGGATTCGTTTGACTTGTATTGACGTAGCAAAAAAGTAAATAAGTAAGGTTAAGTAACAAAGTAAATATGGGTATAGACAATACAATTTCAACTTTGATCAATAAATCTTAACGCTGCGGGTTTACTACCCACCTAAACTATTGGACTTGAATAACTGGTGTTTTTACATATGTATTGTGGCTCTCGACAAGAGACTTTTATTGAATTCCATCTCCTCAGTTCTGATACTGCAGGAATATTGCCTACCTCAACCTTGATATACTGTAGTTTTTAAGTTTATATTGTGGGTTTTACGCAAAGACGTTGTCATTGAACTTTGGCTTCCAGGCCGCAGTCGTACCGCGCTTTTTGTATGTATGTGTGTTAGCTCTCATCTCCGACATCAATCATTACATTTGGATGATTTTTATTTATCTGAATAGTCCTAGTATCATAACAAACTAGTTAGAATTTTAATAAAAATTATGAAATTCGGACAAAAACGTTTCATTGATGACAAGTAAAGTCATTGAGTTTGTGCTCCTTTCATTTGTTTAACACAAACAAGAAAATAATGAAGTAAAGAAGTTGTGAAATATATACAGGTACATACACAGCCATAGCATTAGGATATTATAAATCATAAATATACATATATATATATATATATATATATATATATATATATATATGTGTGTGTGTATGTATATATATATATATATATATATATATATATATATATATATATATATATATTCTCATTCTTAAGCTTCACTATCCGGACCATCAATTACAGACAGATATCAATTTATTTCCTTGTTGGAGAATTAATGAGGCAAGCTATACAAAAAGATAATCCAATTGTACGGAGTACGATAAGAGCAAAAAGGTTATGAAAGAAAAATTCAAAGACAAACAGCCACATAAGATGTTGGAAATTTTCCTTGATAACGCTTTTATTGATATGATAAAGCCAGGAAGCATACACTCAACAAACAAATGCACACGGTTATAAACTGTAAACTACATATCAAAGCCTTCTTTTCAGTACATATAATAGCCTGCCTGGAAAAAAGTATTGGTGTGTAAAACGATCATTAAGATTTACCCATTATACCTAATTATGTGACAAGAAATAGATACCATAGCATAAAAACGTCCGGTTCAACAATAATGATGAAATAAGGAATGCAGTGAGCATTCCTTATTTCATCATTATTTTCACGGAACAAAATTAAAAAATAAGACGTTTTTTAAACATTTATTGGAACTTTTCTGAGGAAGGTATATTTTCAAAGCGATTGTCTGTAAGAAAATACAGTAAGGTATTATATTAAGTATTTCTCAAAACAGATCATCCGAGGAAAGTCAAGATAAGAAGTAAGATTTAGATTGTAGCAGTGGCTAAATTTTAGTGCTGAAACAAGTTTGTGCTACCATATTAAGCTCTACCACTGAAATAAAAATCCCGTCCCAATAGGTCTTATGGAACTAGACGTGGAAATTATACCATCGATGGTGAGTTTTCTAGACCACCTGGAAGACAATGAAGCATATTTTATTAAATTCTTCACAAGTTATCAGCTTACGAAATATTTAAGTTTTATGAGCATCCGTATGATAACCACTGCTAGAGAAAATCGCCTCAATAAATGTCCTACAAAAGGCGACGAGGAAATGAAAAACAGGGGTCGTGGAGCATATGACTATCGATTGAAATAATGAATTGCTTGTCCTCAGAAGTAAAAACAACAATCGTGTTACAGTTGTGACTAATCGCTAGACAGTTAGTTCATTAACAAACCACATAGTAAGTGAGATAAAAATAATAATTAATAATTTTAACTATATATTAATAACCTAATAATTAATAACCTAGTAAAACAAATACACGGGTGGGGTAGATAAAATTGAGATAGATTAGATAAATGATTGGCAAGCTAATAAGTACAATGTGAAGATTCGAGAAAAAAAATGGTACTTTCGTCTTTTTACCAGTGCCTGTAAAAAGACGAAAGTAGTTTCTACGTTTTGTTGTCCTAATAAAGCTTATGTGCTTTACACTATGTCGCAAGGAAAACTGTCGTAACCGGCATTTGTACGTTAAATGTTTTACCTCTATCTACATACAAAATCAGAATTCACTGACGCAAGTATACTTGCAGAGTAACAAGGAGTCTATCTGAAACTAAATAAATACCTAATCATATTCTAAAGAAAACCCAGGATGGAAAAAAATGTGCTGTGTATAAAAAATGCACGCGAATAATGTCCTGGCTGCAAACAAGCAATGCAAGTTCATTGTTTTCAACAATATCATTAAGTAACTTTATAAATGTTATTCGTTTATTAATGTTATAAGTTAAATGTTAAGGTACCAATATACTCATTTGGAAACAAATTTTTTTTTACTTACTGGTTTTATTTAAAGAAAAATTAACATATTTAAAAAATAATGTTAACATTTTTTTGGTACAACAGAAAGGTAATAATATGTAATACATGGCTTTAATTAGGCACGAATATTTGGGAATAAATGGGTTAGTACAGTTTTTTAAACTTAACCCTTATTATAATGATACGGCTTATATTTATATTGTTCGTGTGTGCAATTAAACAATTGAGAAACCTATTCTTCAATGTAAATTCTTTCGTCGTTCTCGTTGGCGGTTGCGTCAACTTTATAAAAATAATTTTTTTGAAGTTAGTTCGAATCATTAACATTGGTGAAAAGTAGTGAGGGTACCTTTTCATTACCATTTTAATTATTTGTCTTATAACTGTTAAAAGGTGGAAACAATTTTAATGCAAAATGTTAATCTCGATAAAGCGATATTTCATTTTCATTGTATTGTGGTAAGTTTTTAGATACTACATTACTATTAACAGTGAAGGTATAAAACTTAATTAGAGGAATTTTGTTGTTAGGTTCTTTTGTTTTTATTTATTTGCTATAATTTAATATTTATATATATATTTTTTAAAACTTCGATTTTCCCTTGGGTTCTTATCTTATATAAATTCAATGGAGCTAATAAAACATTTTAATCTATTTGTCTCTGTACAGTTTTTTATTAGTATGTTTGTATTATATCTTTCATTTACCGTTTCGACACATTATTAAACATTTACCTGGAAGTAAATATTTATTAGCAAAAGTAATAACGTAACAATTAAAATTAATATCAAAAGTAATAACGTAAGATTCTCACAACAAAAAATATTTTTATTAAACTAATATAAATGGTCTTATACATTAGTATCAATTCACATAAGTACTAATATTTAAGATCAGAATCTCTTTTAATTTTTTTTTCATATATTAGTGGGGTGTGTCTATCTTATGTGCTGTTACTATGTGGGATAGCACTCATAGAATCATTTTATCGGCTATAGTTCCTAAAAGTTTATCATTATTATCATTGTTTCATATTTATATAGTTATCATCATTATATAGTTTCCAAAAGTTTATCATCATTATATCACAACTATCATTGTTTTTAAATATTTTTATTCATAAGTAGCGGCTTTAAAGAAATTGATCAAATTGTTTAATCTATTGTGTATTCTTGATATTAAAAAAAAACCATGCCTATTACCGAATTGGCATGTTTTTTTTTAATATCAAGAATACACAATAGATTAAACAATTTGATCAATTTCTTTAAAGCCGCTACTTATGAATAAAAATATTTAAAAACAATGATAGTTGTGATATAATGATGATAAACTTTTGGAAACTATATAATGATGATAACTATATAAATATGGCTAATATCGCTATATATCTAATATCGCTTGGTTTATATACACCGGTATTATTATGAATGCTGCGAGTATGAGGGCATACATGTATAAATACATCCTAAACGTAATTAATTACTCGAAGTATAAGTTAATAAATATCTGATAACTTAAAACTTATTTAGTTAAAAAGTTAAACCAGATTTATGACAAGTGAATAGAATTTTATTTTTTAAATTAATTATTTAATTATTCCTTATTATTTTTTAAATTTATATTTTAGTTACGTAACTTACATCTTGTATTTTAGTCAATTACTATTTTAAATAATTTGGGTAAAATCTTGGTTTATTTTATGTTACAAAAAAGTAATGTTATTAGACTTGCCGTAGAGAAGAAATGCCTCTATCGTTTTGAGGATAGACGCATTTCTTCTCTACGGCAGGTTTTTGTCCTTTTGCTTAATGACCGATGAAACGAAAACCGGTCGAGGTCCATTTACCTAAATTAATTACATTACCTAACGATGCTGCTTCAATTGAAATTTATATCAGTTTCAACTATTTGCTTCGATATCAATATAAATTATACAAGCCTGTACATATAAGTCTATTAACGTATATTTAAGAAAAAATCTCTAATTTAATACTGAGAAAGGAATATTTATAATGAAACATATCGAAAATTATTAACGATTTAAAATTTGAACATAAAGAAAGAAAATAACTTATTTCATAATTAAGTTAGACGTTTATAAATTTAATAATGTCAGGTTTTTCTAAATTTAATTTGTTTTCTAGCTATAGTTGAAAATGTAAGCTGAGGAAGGTTTAAATTGAATCAAAGGATAGATTTAAATCCTAAATATTATAACTCATAAACATAGAACTGTCATAGACCATTAAGAGTCTTTAAGCTAGGAGGAAACTAACTGAGGGAAACGGAAATTTCGATTATCGTAGTACACATTAGGTTTCAATAAATTAAGCAATAGTTGTATCATAGACTTCCATAGTTATGTAGATAAAACCATAGCCGTAGAACAATCGTAGTAATAACCAAGTTATTAAAACATAATCGTTGCAGTCATGTAATGAATATCTCTAATTGTTCAAGTGTTCGCTTTCAAAATTTTGTTGAATTAAATAAATATTTTTTTGTTATTTTCAAAACGAAAATTTTTATAAAATTATTGATGTCACTAAACCTGACTTGTGGGCACGTTAGTAAATGAGCCGATTTTTTCTTTTTTTTCTTTTTAAGTAGAGAATTTATTCGGGTACATCTATTGGGATTCGTTAAGCGGTTTTTTTATTAAATTATTAAATAATTCAAAATAATTTGCAGCAAAGCATCTAAAAAGAAAAAAAAAACAAAAAACAGAAAAAAAGCAAATAATTCTCGTATGCGTCCATCTATTTGATACAGCCTTTTTCTGTGACCATTTGGTGTTGAAATTTAAAGTTCATATTATATTTTATATTAATAGTCATTTATTCCAATTAAATAATTCACATTTCTCCGCTCTTAATCTCTGAACTGCTAGTCAAATTATGGAAAAAAATGTATTTCTGGTATTTTATACAAAATACATAGTAAATACATCGTCTAATATATTTTATAATTCATAAAACATATAATTTATAAATTATTAAACATATTAGAGGATATATTTACCATATGTCTATTATAAAATAGAAGGTGTCCCAGAACGAAATTTAAATAATAATCAAAAAACCTATTATTGTTCGAATAATGTTTCAATTACGTTAAACTAAAGTACATGTGTGCGAATTTTATATACAAAAAATACACGATCAAAATTTCTCCAATCATGGCGATTTTCATCGTGTATTTTTCTGTACATAAAACCCGCACAAATGTACTTTTGGAGGTAACTAAATGAATATGTTATATTATGAACTGACAGATGGATATTCCTGTGTCACTTATTATATTTCATTATTATTTTATCATTTATCGTTTATGATTATGTTTCAATATTTACATACAATCCTTATTAAACTTGAATTAAAACTATAGCGCGCATTACCTACTTTCGATTTTCTAACCAACTGAAAACCTTAAACTTGTACCAAGTTGTAAATGTAAAAGGTAAGTTATTTCAAGTTATTCGTATATAGTTGATATCTAATTATGTGGTTAATGGATTGAATTATTTCTTTTTTATTTAATATATTTTTCCTTGTCGATGCTTGACGTAAATTTTATAAAACATACATTTTGTAGTAAAAACCATAAAAATTCGAGAGTCATTTATACAATTTAATCATACTCTCTAGCGATGCCCCTTCAATTAAAGTTCATTATAATTTGACCTAAATTGTTCACTATAACCGCAAATATTATACGCGCATTGACGTAAGTCTTTACGGCGGAAAGTTTTACAACGAATTGTCCCTAAATTTTCTACTGAATGCTGGGAAGGAAAACTTTAGAACGAATATTAAATAAGAACATTTATGAAAATAGCATTTTAAACTTGAGTGAAAAAAAAGGCGAGGAAAATTTCAGTTAGATTTTATATTATACAATATTCAAATATGTAACGAAAAAAGAATAGGGTTCTATTTTATTGCTTAAGGGTTCATCAATAGCTGAAATTATATATAAAAAACCCTATGTCAAGTTATATTAAAGTAGGATTGAGCACATTTTTTGAAACATTAAGTGAATTAAAAAATATGCCAGCTTTGATTTTGTGGAAACCTATAAAATGAGCATACTTTTAAATGACCTGAAATATGGTTCATTCATGTTTTTATGCAGTCATTTTAATTGTTCTGTTATACAGTTATTTTAAATAAAAAAGCGTGCCTTACATCGCAATCGTAAAAACTTGCGTTAATATACATATTACATTAATAAATATACACATTGCTTAGTCAATTCTATAAATAAATCAGCTTAATACAATTGTATCTTTAATAACAGGATTCCACAAGGCTAAGGTTTAATTTTTTGTTGTTGAATGGGTTCCTATATGTTAGTAAAAAGATATACACAATAATTTCCTCTTTCATTAGTACAAACTGGATGTAATTAAATAAGTACTAGTATTAGAATAAATTTTGATATGGAATTTCAAATACTAAAATTTAACCGTTATATGTTTATTGTGGATTATAATTCTTCATGTGTGTTTTAAAAATGACTCAAAAATATTTAAACAGGAGAGGGATCAGGATACCAAATTGTACCAAATAAAAGTCACATGTTTAATACATAATGATACATTAAATCATGGCAAGAAACCTATGCAGACACGATACTTAATAATGTGACTTTTGATCCAGTGATTCGGCTGAAAATATAAGAGGCTTTTTACTGAATTTTGAAAATAAATGTTAAGGTGTATGGAATCGGTGGAAAGTTTGTTTAAACAGTAGTTTAATATTAATATATTATTGTTTATACATTAATATTTAACACAAGTGAAAGGATTTACTTTATTATCAAAACTCAGTAGCCTAGAGGTACAAGAAATATATGGCAATTTGGTTATTGAACGAAGATTTAAATATTTGGTAAACGGAACTGTAAGAAGTTTTGTTTAAACTTAAACTCAAATCATGTAGAAATCAAACGAGAAAAATATTCAAAAAGGTAATATTTAAAAGCGTGAAAACCGAAAATATCTCAAATGATGTAAATATCTCATATGAAAAATAACGTCATTGAATTAAGCAATAACTTTGAATGAGAAATTTTACCGTACTTTCAGATGTTAAAAGTGGAATAATTTTTTAAGGCATTTGAAGATATTAATTAACATAAAATACACGAGTATATGAAAAAGTGGTCATTCATATTCTAAATAAGTTCCAGTTAACCGCATCATTACAATGCTAAACGGGCTAAAGTTCTAAAGAGCTTAATGAGCAGTTTTCAATGGTAAGATACATATTATATCCTGCATAAATTGAAAATTTACAATTAGCGCAGCGTATTATTATTAGCGGCGCGTTACAAATGTTATATTTTGAGTTGATAATATTGCAATTACCTTATAATTAAAAACAATTTTATGCTCGCACTTCGCAAACTTAAAATGATACTTTTATAAATATATTAATATGCACTAGTATATTTTTAATTGGCTAACATTCCTTGGCATGCAATCATTTTGAAACAAAATGTTTTCTTTATAAAGAACACATATGTTTGTTTGGTAATCTGATCTTATGGCTTTAAATATATCTCCCATTTATAAAAAATATTTTTTACATATAAGCTAAATAGACATCCTAAAATTAAAAATGTTCAAATGAAAAATAATTCTTACATTCATTTCATTTTTGACTTATTACTTGATAGTTTTAATTAGATAGATATGTCGTTTTATGATAGGAAAGCGTGTGTTATTTAAAGTTTGGATTTATCTACTACAAATTTACTTTGTAAGTCATATTACCCTCATTATCTACGCCCGTATTTATTTTAAATTTACATTTATTAGTTTATGACATTCCTATCATAAAGGTACAATAAATAATATCATACTTCTAATATTTTTTTTAAATTAAAAGTTACAATGGACATACATGCATACATGCAAAGAGTGCTAAAATCATTACAATTCTTTTTAGCTTCACCGCGGTTAAATAAATTGTGTGTGAGGTCACCTTAAATATGAAGACTGAAATTTGCGAATATAATTATTATTCTGAAGGAAAAAGGGGAAATTTTGAAATCATTTTTAAGTTATCGCACACGCGCACACGGACACACACATTGATATATATACATATACACACACATATATATATATATATATATATATATATATATATATATATAATATGTGTTGCAATTCAATTATATATTACAAATATATTAGGTGATTCATTCTTTACGTTCATACTGTCAATGCCAAACATATAACAGTCTAGAGGTGTACTCTTTAACAAAAGAACCTTAATAATGTTCAAACTTAACAATTTAATGAATTACGGTCGAATTTCGACCGTTGAGCGATCACTAGGTACATTATTATGGAAAAATGTAATGGTGTCCGATCCAGGTACAATAATCACAGATAAATCTTAACTTAAGAACAGATTTAATATTGAAGTCCAAAACTCAGGTAATTTAAAATTATCTTTCATTGTCATATAATAACCGAATAGCATTTATCAGTTAAATTTAAATCAATTAATTATTCATTGCAATGCTTCTTGTTTGTATAGTTTTCTGGATTATGAATCACATTACCTTCGATTTTCCGACGTTGAAAATCTTAAACTTATTCCTAATCGTAAAAATCAAAGATAAGGGCTCTTACATATCTTTCATTTATAATTGAAATCTAATCGTGCGGTTAAAGGGCTAAAGCACTTCCCTTTTACACAATTTTTTTGCTTGTCCTTGTCGATGGTTGAGGTAACCTTTATAAAAACAGACCTTTTGAAGTTGGAACGAAAACCGCCCGAGGCCCATTTGTGTAATTGAATCATACTCCTCAACGATGCCGCTTCAATTGAAGTTTATCATAATTTGACCTAAATTCTCGGATATAACCGCAGATTCAGTAAATATATCCATACGCGTAAGTCTCGGACGGAAAGTTTTTGTACAAATTGCCTTCAAGTTTTATTTTGAATAACTGGAAGCGAACTTTTAAAACAAGTCGTTGGAATGAAAAGTTTTTGGAATATCTTTTAAAATTTTCTTCATTCACGTGGAAAGACAAATGGGGTATTATTATTGTGTAAATTATGATAAGCTATTCTATATTTCAAAAAATATGTGCATTTATTGCTTAAATGGTTACGAATAAGTAAACTTTAATTTACAAAAAAATGTCTATATGAATTTATAGAAAAATCTAATTTTTTGTTTTTAGTGTAATTATCAAAATTATATTGAATATATTTGGCGTTAATTTTGTAGAAATTCATTATTCACAATTAAATGAAACTACGTGATGCAGTATTATTTGTACTTTCTTTAAGGTCTTTACCACGACCTAGGTTTCGTTGTGTTGCAACATCTTCAGGTGGGCTATTAGCAAAGATCTTTGATGAAGATGTTGTAATACAACGAAACCTAGGTCGTGGTAAAGGACTTAAAGAAAATACAAATAGTACTACATCACGTTCATTTATTTGTGATCAAAATTATAGTAAATATTTGGACACCTGATTAAACTATTAAATAAAATATTTATTCCCTTTATTGTGAAATATACTGAATTTCCAATAATTCTAAGCACCTGGTATATCGTTTATTGTTTATTAACTTCTTGTTACATTCTTGAGTTACGATAATTATAAGAAACTATACCGTGTCACTAAAGGTATCAATGTTATTATAAAATTAAATTATTAATTTATAACATGAATCCGCAAAATATTGAGGCGCCTGTGATAAGTTAATGAATATATTTATCCTTTATTAACTTCAACGACCGACCGATGATAAATTTTTATTACAGTTAGTGAAAAGTGTGTTAAATAAGTTATAATTAAAGAACTGGTAACCACTTTAAAAAAGGAAAAAGAAAAAATATTTACCTAGTAATTCGGCAGATATTTTAGTGTAAATACTTTTGAGGATATTTTAATTAATTATTTTAATTTTACATTTTGCTTATAGATTTGTAATGAAATATTTAGTTTCTTTTTAAATTTACTTAAAGATAGTGGAGAAAAAGCTAATGAGTAAAACAGTTTAAATTAATATTTTAAGAACATTTTCTTGAAACGATCATTGCAGACAAATACAACTAAATCATTGAAACATAGACTAACAAGTAACAACATATTTGAAAGCGTGGAAAAGAGAATAGCGGATTTTTGAAACGAGAAATATTAAGGTTGATAGGTAAGATAAGTAGCCAATTCTCATGTAGATAGTGACAATACACCTATATTATACGTTCACTAAGTATAGAGTCTTTCATTTCATATTATGTCTTTTAGGATGTACAGCTATACGCACGTAATGAATCTATGGTCTTTTGTTCTATGTTTACGCTTGTAAGTTTGTACAATTTAATTTAATTTATTTACACGTAATGAGAAGATAATATGGTCTTTAAAACGATACACCATACAGGCTAAAAGAAAATTTCTCTCAACAAATAAAAAAAGATTAAAAACGATCCGTGTAAGATGAATTCATATGCCAAATATTATAATGAAAATGAGGACCCATACATAGTTTGAATTTACCCAAATTAGTGTTAAATTAAAACTACATCATCTGAGAAATGGAGTTTTCTTGATTGAAAATGGTATTCAAAAACAATGTTATATTAAAAAAGGAAACAAGTTATTGCCTTATGTATTTGTCATAATTGTCTTTGTCAGAATTACACGTTATAATTACGCGAGTCGTGAATAGTGATTATTATTATTAAGGAAAAAAGCGAAATATATCTGGGTAATCTTATATTAAAAATAGTAATGTATTATATTAAGACAGAAACTTCTCTTCTTACCTCCTAGATAATGTTCATTTCGCACTTGTCTCTCACCCTTTCTTGGTCCCCCCTGCCACGGTAATGTAAAAGCGTACTCGAGAAATAAGGCGGCAATGAAAACTGAAATAAGCAGCATTTTTATGTAACCTCATGAACGTATCGTGAAAATACCTCCTACCATAACCTTAGAAGTATCAGTGCAACTTTGCGAGATACTTCTGCAAGAGACTTTTTCATTCATACAATATAAAATGTATTTGGTGAATAATTGTTTTATATTATTAAAAATAAGTTTCAAACCAGGTTATTTAATATACCGAAAAAAAAACAAAATTAAATTGGTTTAAAAAGTATTTAAATAAAGACAATAAGATTGCATGTTAATAAAGAATAAATAGCTAACGCAAAATCCGTGGGTTACTTATGAAATAACTAAAGATATCGCAATATTCTTAACGTTCATAACTACATATAATCCCTATGTAAGAAAAAATAAGAATCACTCCAGTTGATACGTTATGGTTATAATAAATATAAATCAAAACAAAGTGCTTTCTAAATATTCATTTAATTCATATATTTCATGGAGTCGTTAACTGAAGCCATAAGTAGTGACAATTCGGGAGCATTCATAATTATAGATTTTCCACTTTTGGAGATATATGATGGAAACGTCAATTGACCCCATGTTTGAATTCTAGTCAATTTTATTATTACAAGACTTTTTCCGCTTCTAATTAAATTGGAAACTGGTATGGATTTCAAAGCTTCTTTCAAGGCTTCTTTCGTAGTAAGTAGATAGATAGAGGTAATAGAGATAAACAGTTTTTCAAAAAATCGTTAATATGTTGCGGTACTTGCGGTAGATATATAACTAACAGATAGCTGGGTTAGATGAGTAGTTGAGGTTGTCGTGTTTTTACTTTCACGTTACGTAAGGTTACGTTATTTACTCTGTTTGGCAACAAATATTTTGTTATATGTATATAAATCTTTTACAATTCTATGGATGGTTATTTCTGTTTTGGTTTATTTACAGAGTATATTGCATACTTGCATTTTATGTTTTGTAATTTTTCAAATTTGCATGGACCGAGTGCATTTTTTGCAGCACTTATCAGTATATAGATTCACACATTTTTTTAAAGATTGGTTCTTATTTTTTTAAGTCTAGTAATTCTAATAATAAGGTATCTAAATTTTGACATGGCTAAGGTAGATATGAATTTCCTCTAATAAAATCAGAAGGGAGCCAGTGGGTGGTGACGGGAAATTTTTTCTAGTAAACTCATAGAGTTTGAGCTCGTTTCTCTTGTCTAGACGTAAACAAGAATGTAATGGAGTAAATATGTTGGGAAGTATATGGTGATACATATAAACCGTGGAACGTCTGAGATACCTTAGCGTTAGTAAGTAGATAAATACATGTATAAATAATTTAATGAAGTGACCAAACCACAGTAGGTTACTTATTATATACAGGTATACAAATAGCTATACGTCTTTATATTTTCTATCAAAGTTATACAGGTATATACAAAGCTATACATCTAGATTAATTGGAGGCAGGTTAGTACGTATTTATAGAAACATGCAAAAGTACGAAGTAACTAGGATATCAGTAGACGGATCTCTATTATGTGTATATGGTGTCTATACGGTGAAGCCAAAATAGGGAACGTGATTTACTGTCAATTGGAATGAAGCACTGGTGTGTGTATATATGAGTGTGTATGTACTTGAGAGGAAAAAGAGGTGTCGACTTGGTACTTATCCAAAAAACTTTAGCGGTAGCAATATTGTGTGAATTTATTCGGCCACGATATTTAACCAGTAATGTTCCAACTTAGGGTCTGTTAAATTTTTTGGAAAAAATTTATTTTGATATAAAATGTCACTAACTAAACTGGTAAATGCCGGTCTGGCTTAATTATTTATTTTTTCACTAATTTATGCAACTGATACACGTGGCGGACATATTACTACGAGTGGAATCTCTCACAGTCGACAACATGACTCCAGTTTCGCCCGATACGCAGTCGGAAATCGAACATGCTGTCATCGATGAGCAAAGTATGTAAGCCTGTGACCAAAGACAGTAAGCCTATGGTCAACTTAACACACCACGGTGACAACAGCATTGATTAACTGTACATTTCCTTTACTGTTCATTTATTATTTTATTTTACTAACTAAAACGCCATTAGATTTTTTCTGGCTTTAATCAAATCGTATTAAAATGTATAAATTGTATAAAGCATGAAAGTGGGCTAAATAAGTTTGTGTGAATGCTTACGTCATTTTAGCCCTTTATTGGTGCGGCGATGCTCACAATGGTACTTATTTTTAACAATTTCATGAAATGTTTATCAAAGGAAGGTAGTGTTTAATAATATCGTCGTATTTTTAAACATGTTATAGTTTTTTTTTTGTATATATGACATTTCTTATTATCTGAAAATAATGAAAGGGTGAAGTTTTTATCTTAAATAAACATTCACACTTTCAGATATATATATATATATATATATATATATATATATATATAATAAAGATGGAGAAACTAACAAGTAAACGATGAAATATCAGATGTTTTTCCCGAGACATGCGTTTTATTCGTTCTTAGTTTTTTTAATATATTTATGTCCCATTATAAATGAAAATTGTTTAATAATATCTTCATAATTGCAAAGGTTTAACTACTAAAATTTAAACCATTAAGTGTCTATCAAACTTTTCGGGTGTTGAAATTTAATTTTTTTTCTTCGCTAACAAATAATCAGTTCGTGTTGTTCAAATCAAAATTGAATCAAATGTGATCGATATTTTTCAATAATATTTTAGCATTATACTTAATTTATTGATTAGCCAATTAATTTAAAGGACGTTTGTTCTGGCTTAACTTTCTTCATCGCCAAGACGACGATATACAAAACGTAAGTTCATCTTACAGGGAATATTTATCATTAATTACAGACAAATGTATTTGCCTTAGGTTTAGATTCAATCATTCGAACTTAAAAGTAGGGGAATCTAGATTGCTGTTGTGTAGTAATAGGATAAAATAAGGGTAAATATTTGTGAAAATATGTGTGCTTACTACCAATCCAGTAATGAAAACCTTGGAAAGTTTTACTAACGGCATAAATATAGATAAGCTTGAACAACTAAATGGTCGAGTAATAATGCGCGAAATGTAACCGGATGATTTTTTTTAAATTTATCTTTTTTTATTACAAATATATAATATTATTTATATGAATTACGAGTAATTTTATAAAATGAAACGTCTTTTGAAATTCCGTCATCTAACATTAAACATTTCTTAAATTTTACATGAATATTAATTAAATGCTTAAATTAATTTTCCCTGTGGACTCGCTCAAAGAAAAATACAAATGCTCAATTAAATATTTGCTTATTAAAAATTTGATGCCATGAGATGAAATTTAAATTAAAATTTAAACAATTTTTGTTTTAACAATTCTAAGATGAACCCTCGTCGCAGACGTTATATTCACATCTGATTTACTTCTCGCATTGGTTTTGTTAGAATCTCATATTTGTACTACTAGTGCCATCGGGTTAGTTTTCTTTGATTGATGGTTTAAATGGACATGATTTATTAAACCGATCCAGTTGCGTAACTGCGACTATAAAGGTATTATGGATTTTGCAATTAAAAATGCAATTTCTTGGGCCCGATAATTTATTCATAGCGTCTTGTTTGTTGCTGAAATGAAAATGTATTCATTATTTCAATATTCTTAAGAATAATTTCAGAGGAAAAAAATGTCTTAGCTATATTTAACATCAAAACTAAATCTAAAGGATTGATTTGCTTCACTTTTTTCTAAATTATGAGATTTAAACCCAGTATCAGCGAGTTCAAGTTTCAATTTTTTATCATAGAAATAATGATTTGATTAGAGAAGTGACAAAATAAAAATATACTTAGTACGTACTCTTTCACATCTTCTACTTTTTTATGGTAATTAAGTCAAAAACTGATTGTGTCTGCCAAATAAAATTCTTTCAAATAATAGGTGCAAAGTTACCATCTAACCGTCAAGTTCTGGCAATTCTATCTTTTAACTTCCGTGAAGTTAAATTGACTGTTAGTAAAAGTGTAACTCTTGTCGTTATAGATTGTATTATATTCTGAGAAAAAGCTAGAATACCTACCTTAGCTATAGCTAATTGTATGAAGAAACTTTTGAATCTTCATCAAGCTTGGAGAGAGCTGCAAAACTTCCAAGAAATTACAAGATTTTTATAAACACCGCGAGGAGGACATTCAAAACACTTTAGATGATTTGTTCGATATAGCACACACTAATGCTTCGGAACAAATGAAAATAGAGGACGATATAACACTTATGCAATAATGAGAGAACCAAGACATCTAGGGTCATTACACGAAACTCTATACAACCTCAAGAAAAACACGATCTACCTACCAGCTCTGACGAATACCTGGAAGAATCTTTGCCATCCACATCTCGATTAGTAAGGTCTAGACCTACTGTAAGAAGAGGAAGGGAAGACTTTATCCCATCTAAGTTAGTTGCAGCTTGAGACCTATGTCAATGAAGCATAAAAAATACTGTTTATGTACTTCAGGTTATAGTAGAAGCACTCGATCTTAGCCTTGATGATTTTTCAATAAACAAATCTTTTATTGAATATATTTGGCGTTAATTTTGTAGAAATTCATTATTCACTATTAAATGAAACTACGTGATGTAGTATTATTTCTACTTTCTTTAATTTCTTTACCACGACCTAGGTTTCGTTGTATTACAACATCTTCAGGTGGGATATTAGTAAAGAAGAAAGATCTTTGCTAATATCCCACCTGAAGATGTTCTAATACAACGAAACCTAGGTCGTGGTAAAGAAATTAAAGAAAGTAGAAATAATACTACATCACGTAGTTTCATTTAATTGTGAACAAATCTTTTATTCAACGCATTCATGCAGAGAGTAAAGAGAACCAAGAACTGCAAAAAATCATTATAAGTGACGATAATCGGAAACTAATTGAACTATCTGTTTTTTTCTTGGGAGGAAATGATGAGGGAAATATTAAAATTAGACCTCCTGGAGCAAAAGCAGGATAGATGATAGAGCTATTTACTCTTTGAAAATATGTTTTGCGGTAATCTCAATTCGAAATGAGCGCCAAGGATAAACGAGCACTATAAGACGTTTGTTTATTCATTGCGGGCATACATTTGAAACTCTGGCTTGGATGCAGTCTGGCGGTGAAGACACCAAATTAAGATTTGTACTTTTTAAAGATGTTGAAAGTATATGAAGTTAATAATATAATGAAGATAAATTGATCACCAAAGCAACACTGAAGAAGTTTAACCGACATCTTCTGATAAGAACTATCAGTAGAAATTTCCGCCATTAATTCTTCGATTATAAAGTTTATGAATAAGCTAAGATAAATATATTAGTGAACTTAAGAAGATAGAGTTAGTATAGTTTTTGGGAAGAGATGTGTTCCATTCAAAAATGAGATATATAATTATTTGTATGGTGAGTGGAAATACATAGTTTTCTTTCATACATTGTTTTTTTAAGGTTGAACTCTAAACATGACAGTTTTACCTTATTTTCTAGCCGCAGGAAAATCATTGATGATTTTGTGTCCGCCAAGAGCACAGATTTTTTTTCTCGGTTAAAAACAGATGAAAATTTCTTACAGAAACACATTTCTATGTAGGATGAACTACTGCTTTTGGAGGTAATAAGAAAGGTTATTTTTTAAAAAGCATATACATGATACAGCTGCAAAACTTATGCAAGACTTTGTTTGATCAGTGCAGAAGAAGAACAAATGCAATTTTTGTTACACTTTGGGCAAGGACATATAAATCTGTACCACACTGTAAAAAGAAACCCTTAAAATGAAATATCTCGAATGATGTGAAATTTTATCTTTTTTTAATAAATAAGTACCTATCACTTAGACTTGCTTTTAATACATAATAGAAAACGTTAAAATAATTATTTACAAAAACCTCAGAACTCATTGGGTACGGGCATTTTGTATTTGAGTAAGTCTAATTAGTTTAAAAAAATTTAAGGGGCCATGCGTTTTGATGTTATTTCTCTATGTCAGTCTTTGTTTCAGCAATAACGTATTGGAGTTTGAACTCTATCGTGTAAATATTGCGTTTGAATCCCGGAACATGTCATTTATTTTTAGAAAAAAGAAATAAAATAAATCAACCCTTTTAGTCTAAATTTAAATGTTAGGCATAGCTCAGAAAAGTAGTGAATAAATGTTTTTCCATTGAAACTATGGGCACTTTACGGATTGAATTTGATTCAATTTTAAACTATTTTCGTGCCATCATACAACATAAACTTGTACAGCAAAATTAAGAACAAAGTATATGTATATATCAACAAACTATCAACAAAGTTTCGGCTATCTTTAGGTTACAAGCTCGTATTTAATATATATATATATATATATATATATATATATATATATATATATGTATATATGTCCTTCCACAAAAGAAATAACAAAATTCACGATTTTTTGCAGCAGTTATTATTATATAAAGATATTTAGAAATTCCAAGTACATGATAAATTAAAAAAAAATTACTCTAAGTAAAAGGCGACTTTGTGAAACGTTTATATATTAAAAATATGTACGCTAGCAAGCATACAAGCAACATATAGAAATTAATTAATAAAGCCCTAAAGCGATTCACGCTTACATTCGTATATATGAAGCTTACCTCCGTGCTTTATACAATTTGTATATTTTAATGTGATTCTATTAAACTCCTGCAAAATTCAATACCGTTGATAGTCAATTGTTCACAAAATCAAAAAGTAAATGTATCAAGCACATTTACACAAATGAATTAATAAAGGTCCAAAGCGATGCAAGCTTACACTCGTATATATGAAGCTTATTTCCGTGCTTTATAAAATGTTGTCTATTTTATTCTGATTCTATTAAACTCTTGCAAAATTCAATACCGTTGATAGTCAATTGTTCACAAAATCAAAAAGTAAATGTATCAAGAATATTTACACAAATGAATTAATAAAGGTCCAAAGCGATGCAAGCTTACACTCGTATATATGAAGCTTATTTCCGTGCTTTATAACATTTTGTCTATTTTAATGTGATTTTATTAAACTCCTGCAAAATTCAATACCGTTGATAGTCACACAAAAAATCAAAAAGTAAATGTATCAACCACATTTACACAAATGAATTAATAAAGACCAAAATCAACGCAAGCATATATTTGTATTTATGAAGCTTACTTCCGTACTTTTTACAATTTGCATATTTTAAAGTGATTTTATTAAACTCCTACAAAATTCAATGTCCTCAATAATCAGTTAATCAAGAAACATTGTCATCTTGGTCTATTCAATTAGCTTATGGATATTGACCGCAAGGTTACGAGCTGCGCTCACCGGGAGACCCGGGTTTTAATCCCGACCTCTCATCGGGCTGGACTTGACATTTGTTCTGGTTGGCTGTAAGAGAATAATTTCGATGCAGTGAGTCCAACATATGTATCAATTGCATAAATTAAAGTGTGTATATAAATAAACGATTAAAAATTCTAATAGATGGCACTGTACATGTTTTATGTAAAGAGATGTAAAGAAAAACTGCCGAAATTCGGAAACGGAACTCAGACTGCCACTTATCAGGTTAGTGACAAGTTATCTTTAAAAATAAAAGCAAATGAAGGCTTGTTCAATAAAATGGAATATTTTTTATAGTCATGTCATTTCCAAACAATTACAAGATTAGGATAATAATAACAGAAGCTTACCAATCATTATTTTATTTCATCATCTCTCTTAGTGTCAGCATTAAATCGAAAAGTTTTGGAGATTAGACAGACTCTATATTTGCATCATGTACTATATTTGCATCATGTGTATCTCATGTTCAACGGTATTATAACTATGTTATGAAACTTTAATGCAAAATATACTGGATTCATGAAATTCCTTGTACAAAACAAATGAAATGGATATCTCATATTTAAGATTTTTATCACATAATTACATTTGATGAAATGAAATAATTACATTTATATATCAAAAGGACCTTATTACAATTGTCCCGGTAATTTTTGTACGCTTTTCTTTACCACTCTTTATCAACATTTTATATATATATTTTTTTATTTGAAATGATTTAATTATTGCTTGAATGAAATGTTTGTTTCATTTCGCCTTATATTCCTAGGCTATGGAAATATAAAAATATTTCACGTAAATTTCATTAAGAATAATGCTCTGAATTTACGAAATTTATTTTCCAGTAATGAAATTATCATCATAAATTGGTTTTCCGCTTGAACTATTCCCATTAGATATTTTTAATGCCCATTGTATCATTACGCCTTATTAGAAAATAAGTCTTTTTTCATACATCATATGAAATATATTTTTGAGCACTCTAAGAGGAAAATTCGACATTGACAAAATATTGAATTCTCTACATTTGTTCTATCCAAAGAAACGAAATATCATAACATAAAAGATTTTTATATGTAACATACGCTTCAAATAACACCATAACGCAAATAACCGTCATTAAGTTAATAGAAAAGTTAGATACGTAGAACAAATTAACTGTTATAAAAGAAAAAAGTAAATAGAGCAATTTTATATGACGTATGTAAAAATACCACAACAGCGACTCATTCCATGCTCATCTTTTCAGTTTATCACTTAATCTTGGTTTACCACAAATACTGCGACCTGTTAACAATTCCGTGACAAACTTTTATCTCCAAATATTAATTATATTTTCTATCTACTAATTACAAATCGTTCGTTGAAATATGCGCTGTGATTAATAATAATTGCAAATTATGTTTAAGAACGAGATTATCTTTAAATAATAATAATGTTGACAAACATCAATGGGACAACCGGCGGTTCAAACATGTATTTTGTAACGAGGAAAAAAGGCATAGCTCTTAAAATCCTAATTTTCATCATATGTATTTGAAGTTATGAAATAACGTTTCAATTATATTTTAATTAATTTCACATATAAGTGTTAAAGGTATATTTACCTTTATATATATTATACACTGGAAAAATAAATTTTAATACCTGAATTTGTAGTATTATAAAGTATTAACTATTTATTTTTCAAAAGAACGTCAGTATTTTTTTAATGTCAGATTTTGTTCAACCGGGAACTTCTTGTTATTTTGAGTCAAGATGCTAGCTTTACTAAAGTGTGAAAAATATATTTTAATCTTACAATCATTTTTAAGGTGCAATAAAATTCCAATCTTTATGAAGTTGGGTAAAAATAAATTTTTCAAAAAGTACACTAATTTTCAAAATACTGCTAAAATATATAGATCTAAGTGCTGACAAAACAAATATTTTTGAATCCAGATTTCTTGTATCTTATTATTGAATGATGCGTTAAAAATTTTTGAGGGTACAATTATATTTAAATAGCCGTTATTAACAAACACTGCTCCCAAAAATCTATGTCGATCCATTATAAAGATATATGTTTTGATACATATTTAATGCAGGTCCATGCGTCACCTAAATTGTTTACTACTACTCATACAAAGAATAACATAACTTCTACGCTTGCCATACCCACGATCACATATATACATATTAAACATAATATAATCAATGGTACATATTAAACGTAATATAATTAAGGACACTTTATACACAAGCAATATATATATATATATATATATATATATATATGTATATGTATATATATATATATATATATATATATATATATATATATATATATGTATATATATATATATATATATATATATATATATATGTACATATATATATATATATTTATATAAATCTATATTCCGTCAATTATTTCCTTTCACTTTTTGTTCTGGGACTATCAGTAATGAATGAGGTTCTAATAGATTGTAAAATAAAAAAAAATGGTGCTTTTTAGGTAGGTTGTTTATTAGGTCTATGCTGTTTGATGTGGAAATCAGCATCAGTTATTATTTTGTTTGACAATTCATCCTTGCTCTGCTAAATCCTCGTTCTGCCCGTTCTGTTTTTTTTTATTCACAGCTTTCAATTAACGGTACCAAAGTATACATATCTTGTTTATCAATAAAGAAAAGTATATAATTTACAGATACAAAAAAAATTATACCGTACCTATAAATAATAATTTCCCTTTTTCATTGATTTCTGGTATTATGAATAGCTAAAATTAAGGGTTCAAAAGCAATAGTTAAAATTGAGTGCAATTAGTTGTGGTATGGTGAGAAGCAGTAGATGTTTATGAAAAGATTTTAAATATAGGACTAAAAATTTTCATAAAAACATTAAAAATCTATAAATAAAATACTGTGACTATGGATAAAATAGCGCCTAGTCTTGGGTGCAATACAAAATAATGTAAAGTAAAAACTACGGTAGTTTATTCTACTAAAGCATTCAATTATACTATTATAAAAACAGGATCTAAAAATAAAATATAATTTGATATATGTGATGACGAAATTGAAGCAGTTGCGTGATAAATATCAAACTGCTATTAAATTGACTAAACGAAATATATGAAAATGTAGCAAGTCCATGTGGTACACAGTCCAAGAAGAAAGTCAACTTGAATTATTTTTTAAATTTTTCTTTGAAAATAATTATGCAAATACAATATATTATATACCAAGAAACAGTTTTTGTCCCTTTATTGCAAGTACATCTTTTGGGAACATTTATGAAATCGAAAAAAATCATAATTGTTTAAGCTCTAAAAAATGTCGATGACACATTCAATTTTAATTATATTTCAACGATAACATCGATATAAGTCTGCACACCGCGATGTCTTGCAAGTTACCATATTTATTATATTATAAACAAAACAAGATCGACTGACAAAAAGTTTGAAACGCTACTGTTTCTACATAAAAGTACTGAACGACTCGATAATTTGACAAAGTATCGAAATTATATTGTTATATCTATTTAAATCTACAGGGTTGGCAAATTCAGACTTTAAAATGTTTTAGCGCCTGTAATGTGTGGTTTAATTTAGATTGCTTTGTAGCTTACGTGCAATTCAAAGGAGTAAATTACTTGGATACATCGTCAACGATATATATATATATAAATATATATATATATATATATATATATATATACACATACATATATATAAATAGTGATTCTGTGTTATTACTCCTTTATAAAATAGAAATGCTTTTTAATGTTGGAAAAAGCCAATTCCTAATTGTTAATAAATAATTTTCTGCAATAAAATTACAATATTTTAAATTGCAGCCGTCATTTTGTATAAATTAACAATTTCTGATTTTGGAGAAAAATTACAACGTACACGTACAACTATACAGATAATATTGAAAGTTAAAGATATGTTTTTTAGAGCTTTATATTCCATTTCTCTAAGTAGTACTGTTAAACATTTGATTAAAGATTCAATTCAGCAACGGGTTTCTCTTAATCTTGCTAATTTTCAAGACAAGGCAGTCAGTATTATTACTATACTGCAAAATAATCGTAGCAAGATAGTTATGAAAATACAAGGATTTTTCTGCCAGGTACGGATAGTTCATGTGCTTTAAGATTAGATATTTAGTGCATAATGTTCGTGTCTAATAAGAGGCTGCTAGTGCCGATCACATGGTTGCTCAGAGTTTTCCGGCACATAAAAAGAAATCATGGACTTTTTATTGAAACAAATTTTCAACCTCGACAAAACCAGTTCATTTTTGCAGAAAATGCCCACCAACACTTTTACATTGTAAAAAGAGAAGTCTATCCCTGACTTTAAAGTTACTAAAGATAGCTTAACGTTCTTATTAAGATCAAATACCGAAAGTGATCTTAAATAGAAAACCACTTTTAGTTGATAGGTCCGAAAATTTGCAAGTTCTTAAAAATGACATAAATTATATTCTCCCAATTATTGGGAGGGCTAACCAAGGCAAAAGGTGAAATTAGCATTTTTTGTTAAAGACTTCATATCCGATGTAAATTTACTGCTTAAAAAATAATTTAACTTTAAAGATTACTCTTCTTTGACAATGATCCCGAGTATTGCCGATTTTGATCTCCAAATCAAGGTTGTAATTCTGCTTCAAAACATTTCGTTTTTGTTGCAATCAATGGCTCAAAAAATAATTGCTTCTTTAAGGTCTATTTATCTCAGAACAACATTTTCACAAACGTTGAATGCGAATTAAGATGATGGTATGGAAAAGAAATTTTTTTGGAAACGTTACAAAATCTTGCATGATGTAAAAATCTTGCATGATTTAAAAATATTGCTGCATCGTGGGAAGAGAAAGATCAGCCTAATGTAGATGAAATCAAAATTAACGCTGTTGAGTCGTCCAATATGCTCATCGCTGGTAATATTGAAGTTTCATTGAATTCAAGACACAGAGGGAAACAACAGGAACAAAAAAAAATAATTTTTATTGTTAGCACTAGAAAAGAGTTTGAAGGAAAACAATTTCAGAAGCCTTTGTAAGTTTAGAGAAGGCAATAAACATTTTGAGGAAGGTGATTCAAATTTTGATAGACGTCTTAAGGTTAAAAATAAAATTAGTGAAGCGTTAAGTGTTTCTGAACCTTTATGACAATAAGAAAGAAGAAATAAAACAAAGTAGAGTTGATGCTTTCTTCAAGCCAAATGTTTAATTTGCTGTGCTCCTTACTTGTTTTAATTTTTTCAATTATGATTAAATTACTTAATCAAAAGCAGTAATCTTACATTATATACTTAAAACAGTGATTATTTTAATAAATATATATTTTATGTTCTTAATTTCCGTAATATAGCATATTCCTTTGATATTAAATTTATATTTATTTTTAATAACCGGCCTTGCAGAAACGAACTACTGAACATTATATGGAAATGTATGAAAAAATATATTTTCACTTACGTCGATTCGATTTCTGTCGCATATTTCTCGAACCTAACATGTCGTACGCACGAGGTCTACTTGTATATAAAAGTAAAAACAATATTTTTAAAACAAGTTGCCTGTACTTAAAAACACAAAGTATATTATTAAAATAAGTGAAATATATCATACAGAAACAATTACCTTATTACCTCTTTCTAAAATGCCCGATGTTTAATAAAGGCGTGATAAAACGAACAAGGCAATAAAAATTAATTTATAATCTCAGAATTTATAGCTTTCTAAACTTTGAAATGTTATTAATTTATTGAAAGATTAGTTTATAAACCAACATAAGGTAATCAGTAGGAAGTAATTATTGCCATTAAACTGATTGGAAAGTTCTTACGTAATTGGAGGTAATTGTTATAATTAAATTGATTTGGAAAATTCTTACATAATTAAAAATCTTCTATTTTCATGAATGGCGCATCTTTCAAAAGTTTAATAAGTTACATAAAAATTTAATATGATATTGAATATATTTGGCGTTAATTTTGTAGAAATTCATTATTCACAATTAAATGAAACTACGTAATGTAGTATTATTACTACTACTATCTTTAATTTCTTTACCACGACCTAGGTTTCGTTGATTCACATTCCATGATTCACAGAGCTTTAACCATCCCTCTTGAAAAACCTAACCTACGTAAAGAAATAAAAACTATAAAACAAATCGCAACAAATAATAATTATGACCCATCAATTGTCACAAAACTGTACCATAATATATTAAGAAAAATACTAATACAAGAAATATACCCGGTCGCACCAAATAAGAATAATATTTACTATAAATATACCCCATACATAGGTAATGTATCACTCAAATTAGGAAAACTCTTAACTAATAATAAAAATATAAATAATATAACATGTACGTATAGTACCTTAAATAACTTGGGTAAAACCCTTATTAATAATAAAGAAAAAATAGATAAACATAAAAAGAGTGGTATCTATAAACTTAAATGTAACGATTGTAATAGTGTATACATAGGTCAAACAGGAAGAGATTTTAATACAAGATATAAAGAACACTTCGCCAGCTGGCGTAATAATAAACCAGACACATCTCACTTTGCTAAACATCTCATTGAAAATAACCATCACCCCCATACTGATAATGCCCCCTATATATTACAAATAAATACAAAAGGCAATAAACTTAATATCCTAGAAACATTAGAAATAAACAGACATAAAAAAGATATCAAGGTCAATATATTAAATGAACAACTAAATATAATATCATCACCCATTCTTAATATCTTCTAGATATAATATAAATATAAAACATTGATACTACAGTACCCTGGAAATTGTTTCAGCATTAATACACATATAAATATAAGTATATATAATAAAAACAAAAAAATTAAAAGAAATAAATAAATAAATATATGAATACACAAAACTGGAGATATGTAGAATTAGTGTATTACCTTGTCCTTACTTTCAAATACCCTTGCTTTTGTATAAATATATTACCGATAATAAGATATGTAGAATTAGTATATTACCTTGGCCTTACTTTCAAATACCCTTGCCTTGGCACAAATATATTACCGACAATAACTTCCATTTAATTTTATTATATACACCCTAAAGTTTGCATTGTATTACTTCACATAATAACAACAATTGAATTTATTACCCCAACTGGAATACTGGTATATTGTATAACTCTCTGTAATATAATAAAACCTAGTCTGCGCCCCTGCAATAAACTCACTAACATAAACAATGGAAAAATCCGCACAAAGTGGTCTTCCGCTATTGTGTTTGAAACATATAAATGCTGTTGGTTGTTCCTAAGAGTTAATCTTTGCTAATATCCCACCTGAAGATGTTGTAATACAACGAAACCTAGGTCGTGGTAAAGAAATTAAAGATAGTAGAAATAATACTACATCACGTAGTTTTATTTAATTGTGATTTAATATGATGTTAAAGCGGATTCAATAGTTAATAGTCAACTACCAGTACAAGGTGCCATAAAAATACTTAATAATATATTTCTTTGTTTAAGAGAACCTAAAGAAAAGTACGACACTGTTTGCTCTATCGTAAACTTGTTCTTGTTACTTGGTACCAGATACAAGGGTACCTTTCATACAGCTCTAACATAATATCTAATTATAATCTCGTTAATAACTTGTAACTTAATTCGATAACTTTAGTCGTTCGCAGAACTAATATCCACCTGGAGAACATCGTTTGTAGTTGCCGCATTTCATAGTTTAATTGGATTCATAACATAGCCTTATCACAATGAAACCAATTTTAAAATGCTCTTATTAAATTGGTCCAAATTTTTCACATTCTCCTTATGGATTACTTGTCCAAATATTAGACAATTTGAGCGACACAAAAGTGATCCAAAGCAACCTAGACCCAAGTAAACATTTATCCATAACATACTAAAACTAAGCCTGGAATTACCTCAATATTACATGTTTTTCTATATGTTTAAATTTTAAGGCGAATTATACTATGTATTATATACTTAATCAAGCATATGTCATCTATTATTAAACATAAACGATCAACTATATTTTTGAACTCATGAGTCAAAGCAGATATTTGATCCATGCATTTAGATTCGTAAATTGTTCTCATAATTTACGCTTTAGTTAATTAGATATATGTGATCCTAAAACGAGTCAAGTTTCATATAATATCAATTTCAATAGACTTACACATGGTTTTAAAGGAAATTTTATGAAATAATGTTGAGGTGAATTATATAAATTTCTTGATATATAAGAGGGAGACATGCATAATAAAAATGTGTTATAATATTTCCGATCCTATCTTAGCTTTAATTTTTTTTAGGCTTTAATTTCCTATCCTAAATTGTTATCCTTAATTTATTTGAGAAAAATTTCTATAATAAGTTTGAAATGAACATAGAGGCCAATTAATATTTCCAAAAATTACATTAATTGTATTTAGCTTAAGAAGAAACTTAAAAATTAGGTAGTATAATTGAACAAATTCGTGACAAAGAAGAGATAAAAAATTGTATATGATACAACATCAAAAGCCAAATAAAATTACATATATTACGTATTATATTTATTAAATAAATGATGTAAAACTTGTAAAGTACTCGTGTTAAAACGTTGTACACTTACTTAAGTTTTAATTATGGATTATATATCTCATATGATTATTTCTCCTCCTGTGCTTTTTTCATATGTTAAAGGTCACTAGCATTCTCACTACGAGAATTCCATACATTATTAAGTGTATATAAACGTTTGAATATATTAGGATGAGAAGTGTTTCTAATAACCTTAAAAATTATAATATAAATTTTACAAGCGTTACAATATATCCAGAAGTATTTTTAAGAAACTTATGTAACAACAAACGGTTGATTGTATTATTATGTTGCGATGTATGTTTTATGCAATAATTGCAAGTCGCTTAGTGTTAATACAACGTTTATGCATTTATAAATCGTCATTTAAAATAATTAAATCTCCCCAAGCCTAATTGTTTTCATTTTGTCCAAAATACACAATGTGTAATAAATAATGTTAGAGCGGGGTTGGGATCACACAAAAGACAAAGTAGAAACAACTAATACATTATATTTTGTGGTAGTAGATGGGGCCTATTCTCACAAAGGCGTTCATAAAATCTTTTAGATAATTATATAGTCTCGGTCACAATAAAAATATTAAATCATAACAATCTATTACATAATTTCTCGAATTACTCTCTTCTACAACGGAGCATTATTACAATCATTGGAACTATTGGTGAACATGCCGGATCTACTCTAGGTTAGGCATTTTTCACGATCATTCAGAAAACAGTACCATTTACGCTCGCAGAAGAAACATTTTCAAATGGATTTTTAAATTCAATAAATAAATAAAAATTGTGGAAAATCACATGTTTGGAGAGCAGTTGTAACTACAATAAAATTTTGGTGGAATTAAAATACCATCCACCAATACTGGTGGAAGAGGCTGAAATATTGTTGCAATGACGAAGGTTTTATCTAAGTGGTTAAAATCTAATTTTTAAAAAAATTAATTTTAACATATATTTAGATATCAAACTACAGTATTTTTCCTTGCATGTTCTATCATACTATCGATTATGCTCTAGAGCCCTAAATAAAATTATAGCAAATAACCTTTAAAAAAATGTAACATTCTATATATTTCAACACACCCTTTTTTTCGAATTGTGTATGCAACTGGACTGTTAATTTGCATATTGCCTAGATTTCGTCCTAAGTTTTGTTGTAAAATACAATTTTTAACTGTTATCTGTCCAATGTTTATGTCTTTTGATTTGTTTATGTTTTGTTTAAGCGTCGCTGGAATAATATTATTTCCATCTTATACAAAGCTTCTTTAAACATAAATTTTCATGTAGAATTGATTCTATTCTTCTCGTACTTATTTCTAACGTTGGAAGCGTGTTGATCTTATTTTTGATGATTTGCCTGGTAGATTATATCTGAATATCAATATTGGTTAGAACATAACTATGTTTAAAGCATTTGACTAGCGAAAACTATTTTTTAAGATAAAACATCATCATCAAATGCTTATTGCAATTTACTTTAATTTTCTTCAGATGCTAGAAGAAGTCACACGTATAGCAGATGTTATGTCCTGTATATCGAGTTATTACATATTTTTTTAATTGCCTCCAAATTACGAATCGAATAAAGTGTGAAGGTATCATGAAAATATATTTGATTTTCATCGTTTTTCAAATATTTTTCTTACTGCCATCTAGACTTTATTGTTAGTTTTAGTGCTACTCAATGATGCCAAATAACCATGTTTAAAATTTATTCAAAATATTTTATTTACATGTTGTGATGTCATAAGCATCTATAAATATTAAAATGGGCATGATCGGATGTAATTAATTTCAACTCTGATAATTGCTTTTAACCATTCATTTTGTTAAATTATTGAATAACTATGTTCATAAACCTTCGGTCTTGGATTTGGTAACGCTTTATGCTTCTGACTGTTGCATAGGAGGATGGATTTATTTCATCTGTTTAGAGCACCACGAATATATTTCAGCCTTTACCAGTTTTTGAGGTAATTACGTTAATCAACGAGGAATTGCAAAAGGCGTTAAATCTTTATATTTTTTCTGCTCCATTGATCGCTTTAAGAATGTAATTGTGGAGTTGCTTGATAGTTAATCTTTTATTATTAGTTGGTTTTATGTTTAATTTCAATCAATAACTATTATATTTCTGTTTCATTAGTTATTATTTATGTATAATTAAACTATGTATAATTTAAATAATGTACTTTTAGAGTATGCAATTATCTAGTAAACTAGAAAAGTGATGCGTAAGTTAAACATAGGGTTTTTATGATAAGTAAATAAATATTAGTAAAGTAGATAAAAGCATACGTAAAATAGAATGAAGAAAACGCATAAAATACAAAAAGTTTCTGTCGAAAATGATTTAAGCTTTTGTATTATGATAAATGTGTTATAATATGTTCCAGAATTAGGAATAAACTTATTGTCGGTTAGTCAAGTAACTAAAACGGTGATGAATTTGTATCCACTGCTAATTTGAACGACAATATGTAGAGATTAAATACATATATTAATGTTTCCTACATATCGAAAGTTGACAAATCGGATATTTTTCCATAACTCCAGCCACTCTTGTCTCCAAGGTCATCTAAATTTCAAAGACCTAGAAAATATGGTAGAAAATACTGACGGTGTGCAGTTATCCAAGAAGGATAATATACCTAAGTGTAAAAAAATATGAGCGCAGATATCTGCAGGAATTAAATGGTATAGGGATTAAATGGACTTTCAGATGGTATTAATTCCACAAGGTCTGGAAAAAACCCGCCTCACGGATAGAGTGTCTCAGGCTAACACGATGGTTTCGTAAATATAAAAGTTCAAAAACTCCAAAAGTGCTTAACTTAGTGCATGCAGATATTTGTAGTCCGATAGAAACTACACGCTAGGGCAAGTTTTCCTCTGAAATACTAACATTCTAAAAAGGTCTTCACCTACTTCTTGCAAAGGAAGTCGGAAGCTTTGGAAAAATTTGAAACTCGAAAACCAAGTAGAAAATCAATTGAATCGCAGTTTCGAATGACTCCGCTCAGAAAACGAGCTCAAATGTAAAAATAAATAATTCACTCAATTCATAAAAAATGTTAGAAATAAATATCAAACAATCAACCCATGTGCACCAGGACCAAATGGAGTAGCAGAAAGTATAGAATGAACAATAGTTGAAAAGAAAAAAATACTTATCGTTCGACACTAATCTTCCGAAACAGTATGGGACTAAAACAGGTTTACGGCTACTTAATGGAGCTCCAATAAGCACACCAGAATATCGAACCCCAGGAAAGTTGTAATCAGGAAAGGAACAAGAGATTAGTTTTACGAAAATATTTAGATGGGAAACAAAAATCCATCTCCCAAAAGAAAAGTTGAGGAAATCGGATTCTAGAACAAGGAAGGTCTTCACAATTAAATGAAATTACGTGATGTAGTATTATTTCTACTTTCTTTAAGTTCTTTACCACGACCTAGATTTCGTTGTATTACATCTTCAGGTGGGCTATTAGCAAATTAGCGGCGTGTCTTCCTCGACTCGCATTTCTCTAGCTATTCATGGCCACTCCATTGTGTTTCGGGAGCCTTACGAACCATGAGATGTACTTGACTCGCATTTTAACTACGTGAAATTTACGGAAACTTTCGACTATAATGTATTTCGGTAACATTTCGGAATGCAGGATGTACCTAATTCGCACTTTGACTCCTTGAAATTCACTGGAACTTGATTCCTTTTAACGGTAGGTAGCAGAAATACCGCGTCTGTATTCTTTATTATTATTTTTTTTAATTTGATGTTATAAATAGATACCCTATTGAGTTTTCAAAAATACTGGCAAAGAAGACCTTCCTTATATTGAATGTATTTGGCGTTAATTTTGTAGAAATGGATTATTCACAATTAAATGAAACTACGTGATGTAATATTAGTTATACTTTCTTTAAGTTTTTACCACGATCTAGGTTTCGGTGTATTAAAACATCTTCAGGTCCCAAAACAGCTTTGCTAATAGCCCACCTGAAGATGTAATACAACGAAATCTAGGTCGTGGTAAAGAACTTAAAGAAAGTAGAAATAATACTACATCACGTAATTATAAGATAACAAAATTATCTTCTGATTTATCAATATCTTAGAGGCACACATATAGTGGAGTTTTGATGCTGATACTTTACTAATATTTCTGAATATTCAAACACTTTATTCACGTGTTTGATTATGTCATTCTAAAATACATCATTAATGGTTCTTTAACTTTTGTTATGAAGTTAAATCGAGCGAAAATATATCTTTTTAAGTTTTAAATTTTGCTGCGGAAATTGAAATAAAGAACAATGTTTTGAATATTTAAAAAATAAAACAAAGTGATATTGGAGATGTAAACACACACATCAACAAGAGCGTGCAGAATATAGTTACACAGAACCTAAATGACTGAAACCTACAGAATTTAAACAATTTAACACAGCAGACAAGAGAGAAGTTTTAGCGGATTGATCGATTCTCAAGCGGTTACTATGAAGGGTATAATACTCGTAGGTTAGCACAATTGCTAGCTACAAATTAAATGGTGTAACCCTTTTATAAGTTTAAATTGATTGTTAAGTATAAGTTAGGTTCTGTTATTAATGTTTCCATTGTATTTAAGTTATGTACGTATGTACGTTACGTATTTACGCACGTTAGTTGACGTATAATATTCAAAGAAATGTACACACACACACACACACACACACATATATATATATATATATGTGTGTGCATATATATATATATATATATATATATATGTATGTATATATATTGCGTAATTTAATGTTTGATAGGTACAAGATATTTTTGCAGCTTATCTCATATTCGGAATATAGCCCTGTCAACATTTCTCTAATTGGAAGAATATGTAACTGTAGTACAATTATGTTAATAGGCGCCATGTAAAACATATCATGTGTAAAATGTCAATTAGAGTAATATTAATGATACATATTTATATAAACCTAAAGCAATTCTGTCGAATTGTCGTCTCAATTATAAAAAGTGATTTGAAAAATGTTCATCAGTCAAAATTATCTTTATATTGTCGGATATTTAGAAACACCAAAGAAACAAGTGATAATGAAAATACAATGATACAAAGAGCAATGAACAAGAGAACATATACACAGCAACTCGAATAAAGCTAATTCTAACTAGTGATCAATCGCAGACTACCGAGTGATTCTATAACCCGTTTCTGAAGTGTTTAATTGAGCAGAAAAAATATATAGATTTCGGGCATATCGTATCGCGCATATCAATCAACACGATGTCGTATTGATCAATATGATTACTTGAAAAAGTGATGAACGTTACGGGATATTTATGTACGCTGTTAAGGCATTATTATGATAATTTAATAATTAAAAAATATGAGTAAAACAAATTCTTATCAAAATTTAAGGGAATTTGTGCTCATTACAAAATTTGAAGGGAATAAATAAAGAAAATAATCATGTTTATTATTGTACAACATTTAATGATTTCTTTTAATATTACCTCCAGATTGAGGACATAAGCATCTCCATAGAATAAGTTACTGTATTCGTTTAAATAATACTACCAATTAAAACGTTACGATACATTCATTGTAACGGAAATTGCCTAATACCCTGTGGTAAATCCTAATACACTACAGCCCTACTGATACTTTTTGATGTTAGAACTGTGAAACCTGAAATGTGCCGAGATCCTGCACGCCTGAAAGCCTTTCCGAAGTAGTTCCGTCTAGCTTATAACTACGAACAAAGGGGACAGGTAAAATATAATTTGTTACTCGGATTTCATTGAAATTCTAAACCAGTGTCAGATTGAAATAATTTTCAATTAAATTGGATTGTTTAAGTATGAAAATTGAATTTTAATATATTCATTTTTATGTATAAGACGGTATAAGACGGATATTAATTTTTTACACATTTAAATATGTATTAAGTCCAAAGGTGGAAAGAAGTACGCACATAAAACTATTTTTTAAAATGGCATCATATTACGAAAAAAGAGGATAACCAGAGAGTTGTTTTATTTTTTAACTTTCCCTAATATTTTCTTTAAGTAAATATTGATAAAAGTTATGTCCCTAAAATGGAACGGGTGCTACTAAAAAAAATGATAAACAAAAATAAATATGTTGTTGCTGAATTTTAATTACATTTCATTTAAATTCCCACATAAATGCATATTTACGGTACAATCAGATATTTTTTTATTTATCCAGATAATGTAAAATCAGGTAATTATCTAGGTAAATTTATTTTTAGATAGAGTTATATTTCGCACAATAAAAATACCACTATTTACTAATACCCAAGGAGAATTCCAAATCAAAATGTTAACAAACAATGTTCTGCATTATGTACCTAAAGATTGGAAACCTGGTATTACATCTTTTTATTAAACATAATTTTGGAGGCCAGTGAGAAAAACAACACTGAAACACAATTTAATGTAAGCTAACTTCAAAACCGTAATTATACTTATTGAAAAAGAGCATATAATATGATTAGAAAGGAGCAGGGTGATTAGAGAGGAGCAGGGTAATATGATTAGAAAGGAGATGGGTACCTTAGCTTGCTAAGGTACCCATCTCCTTTCTAATCAACACTACAACTCGTCTCGCTTACAAGGAAAAAGACAGAAGATTTCTTAACTCGCTTGGAATTAGTCATTCCAAACTTTTGATTTGTACTTAACAGAGAAAAAATAAAGATCATGTCAGTAGACCGGGTAGCGAAGACCACAATTTTTTTCCAAGGGTTAGGAAAGTGCGAGATTTTGCAAACCCACTTATCTCGGTTTTACTACCTTCGGCAAAGGTGGTTACAGAAAAAATGTCCAAAAATGCTATTTGATTTGTATATATCCATTATCATTTTACTTTGACGATTACGGACGGAAATGGAGATTAGTAAATAAATTATTTAATTTGAAATAGTTGTAAATTATGTTGTCATTTGAAAGAAAGTATCTTCGGAAACGTATTGCAACTAACGTAATTTATGAGACTCGTACGTAGAATGCTAAACAATTCTAAAACTGTCGATTGATAGACTAAAATACCTACTCTGGAATAAAATTAAATAACTACGATTTTAATTATTAGTTTTGTCAACCTCAGTCACGGATACTTTTATCAGAAATTGATTAAATAATTTGTAAATAAATTGGTCATAAAGTGTTACGCTAAACTGACCGATTATATATACATAAGCAATGAACTTGTTGCGGGCAAATATTTAATTCAAAATATTAATGTGAATGATATCGCACAATATTGAAGGAAATGGGGAAAAAATGTATTTGTTAAACTAAAGGCATAAGAAATCTCCAAAAACCAAAATTTTTATTTCGCTGATTTTATATCTTAACCAATAGCTATTTGTAAGTAATTATCCGACATTTTTATTTGAGGTTTATATGAAATTATAATTCCTCATTTCCAAGAACACCATATTTATTTCGTGTAAATTTTTTGAAGCTTCTAATATATTTAAAAATATAGATGCGAATTCTACCTAGACAGTTTAAACATGTTTTGAATTTTGTAAGGCAACTTTAAAATATTTTATACATTAATATAAAACTAGGACTAAGAAAGATCATAAAAAATTTATGACTTAAAAAATGTTACGACGAACAACCGTGGATTAAAAAAGATGTAGATGAAAATTAATTAAGAGAGGTAACTTAATTATACGATAACGAGTTATAAATTTAGAAGTTGGTTTTATTCAGTAAATTCTAAATACAATGAAATATGAAAAATTTGACTGTATTTACTCATTTATTTACCAAGTGTGCCGCGGTCTCGTCGGCGTCAGAATCTTTAGATGTAATTATAAAGTTTATATTAAAGTAAAGGTTAATACACTTAAGGCATTGTGTTATATTTATAAAACGCATTTTGTATCGAAACATCAAATTACCAAATCTTATTTTTAGCTAGTCGATTGTGATAAAAAATATGCGTAATTAAAATATGTAAGTATATGTTATCACAGACCCCATAGAATAAATCAGTAGAATCCATCATTGAAATTCTTTAGGCTCTTCTTATATAAATAGATTAAAAAAAACAGTCAAATATTCTCAAAAACAATAGTTTTGTATTTTATTTCATTTATTGTGTTCTCCTAAATAATACATTTCCCTAATAATACGACAATTATATAGTTATACGTATAGACAATTAAGCACTTGACGATCAAATTTATCCGGGTTACACTAAATTTACCAAAATAATTAAATCACAAATTCTTACAACATATTAAATTCATATATTGAATAAAGAATTTAAATATATACCGAATAAACAAAACATTGGAAATTTCATGTGCGTAAGATAACTGATAACGATATCTGTCTAGATGCGTCTGCGTTGTTAATTCAAGCACGTACCCCTCCTGCATCATTCCACACTTCAGCTTTACCCATGTCCATTTTGCCAATGTATACATAAGTATATACACACACACACACACACATATATATATATATATATACTTATATACTTATATATATATATATATATATATACTTATATATATATATATATATATATATATATATATATATGTTTATTTATTTATTTACTTATTTATTCAAATAACACGTATAACCAATCTATTGCTAAGAAGCTGCGCTCAAGCTTCTTTTTTACTTCCTAGTGATACGTCTTATGAAAATTGGCTGTGTGAACGAAGTAAAATATTAAAAATGAATAAAAATACTCGTATTCAAATATTTAAGTGAAACAAAGACAAAAAGGGAATTTAGGAAGGAAAAGAGGAAAAGGTATTACAGAGTTAAGTAGATATGACTTTTTAAAATTACATTTGAATATTTATATTGCTAAAGCACATTGGATGTCAAGGCCAAATTTATTTCAAACCTCAGCAGTATATCATGTGAATGAAATGTCATATAAAAATTCATTATTTTTAAGAATAAGGAAGTCGAGGCTTTTTCCAAGCGTAATCCAGGTCACGATGTCACGATGACAACAAGAGACGATGAAGTCATGAGTACAGTACCGTAAGGGTGACAACTTTAATTACAATTTAAATTCAATTTCCTCATAATTTTTTTTTTACTGAATTGTTTTATGTGATATATAATTTGCTTTAAAAATAATTTAATATTCATACCCATCAAAATGCAGTATAACAAACGATTTTCATAAAATGAGGGACTAAGTGAGTTTCGACATAGTTACGTATTTAAAACAGTGGGTATTAAATACTTCTCTACACCGATTACCCACTTAATAGATAGTAGCTTTGAGAGGAATCAATTAAAATACTTCTAATATACTCCACATTGCAAAATATTATACCATATTAAAACAAACTTACCGTTAACAAATCTATAAATCAAAAGAAAACTTGTAAATTCTCAAACAAATGACAGAGTAACAACTCACTCCAAATCAAAGGTTCTACGAAACACATTAAGTAGTTACCAATTCCGGATTACTTAAAAATATAAGACAGAATTAACTATTTGCACGGTTCAATTTATTGGCTTGACATACGCATAACTTGAGGTAACAACTGTGGGCTGGTAATTGCTGTACATACTTTAGTAAAATAATTTTACGATGAATGTGATTAAATGTTATCTATTATTTATCTAGCTTTCACGAACTAGACTTTCTATTAGTTGGCCATAATGGCCAAATTTTGTCGTGCAAGCTAGTTTATTTATTACTTATATGGATACAACTGATTTCTTTGTTAGAGTCATTATTTCTGACGATTAAAACAATAAACAATTTTCTTTACTTGTACATCGAGTATAAAGTTATATGGTGTAATAGTCTTATAATCTATTCATGGAAAATAAATTGGTGCTCAATGCGTCCCTGCGTCAGTTTTTCTATTCGTATATAAGGCTTAAAATTCAAATACCTCTATGAAGTAAAATTACACTAATAAAAATAGCTCATATTTTTGATAACGGTATTTATCTCAGGAAGATTTTTGTTATTGATACCGTGTCCTGCGGCTTTATAGGCATGCAATAAACTTAATTATGCAGCAGTATTCCCTGCTTCCACCCTCTCTTCGGCCTTTCCCCTCTTCGCTCGTCAAACCATATTGGTCAACGGGATCGGCAGAAGACTCGGAATAATCAGTCTAAAATAAGACGGCTCCTCTCTTAAGCCATGTCCCCTGACTTCAGTTGCATTTCTTCATCTCTGTTCTACCCTTGTAAATGTAATGTAACGATATATAACCTGTAATCTTTCTCAAAGTGTGTGCTTTCCAACAAAGAAATAATTTTTGAAATAGGACGTATAATTTCAGAGGTTAGCTTTATATGTTAATACAAATAACCATCGCTCACTATAAATCAATTTCTTCAAGCCAATTCTCTTTACCAAAATTAAACAATAAAATTATATTTACCGAAATACCTTTACCTTGAAAAGCATTGTTATATAAATCATGTAACATTTCCACATTTTCAAACGAAGTGGAAATCAATAATTCTTCTCATAGCAAAGTGTCTTTAAAATATACACCGGCATCGCGAGTTATGGATTATAGAATGATAATCTAGAATATTAACTGTTATTCCTGATGGTTTCTAAGATACACAAATACAGCTTTATGTAAAATATATTTGTATATGAATAAAGAGACACCATTTCATAGATGTAGGTTATATTTATATTTTACAATAGAAATGAATTTGAAATTCTTTGAAAGTTGTACGACGCGGGCATTTTACACTGCACGTTAGTTATTTTTGTTGAAAATTAAGCAGAAGTTTTGTCATGTTACGATATACAGGTTTTTAATTTACCTTATCTATATGAATTGAGGATAGTTTCAGTGAGAAATACTCCTGTACTCAATTTCTTTTTATAGTCGAGTTGGAAACATTTAGTTACATAATTTTATTAGCTCTTCGGTTCACCTGTGGAGGATGGAAATATTTTCAATCATACAATTTGATCATTTTGCTTGTTTCCATCATTGCATAAACATTCGTAAAGTAGAATGCCCGCCCTATTATGGCACTAAGAAAACCATATCATTTTATTGTATTTAGATAAGGTATTGAGATAAATATATCTCAATATAATTAGTGAGGGTAACTAGGAATTGCCGATTGAAATCAGACATGCAAATGGTCTTCGATCACCCTTTTTTATTACTCTTTAATATATCATGTGGCATAATCTTAAGGATCTTTAAATATCAACAATGTAGAACACTTTAACCTCACTGGTTTATAATTATAAGATTTTCAAAATATCGAACTTATTAAACGACTCTGGTAATTTTACTCGATTTGAGATAAGTCATTGTCAAAAGATTATTATGTGATTTTTGTTGAGATTGATATGAGAAATCAAGATTGATAAATTACATATATATCATAACCCTATTTATTTTATAAATTAATTAAATAAAAATACATATTGAAAAACACACTATATTCGACATTGACCTTAAATTTTGTCATGAAACTTTTATCTTTAATTTATAGGATATTTCAATGCGACTTAATCCTTGAAATGAGTTGCTTTTTAATCCAATCTCACGTATTAGTTGATACACACACTTTTAAATGTTATCTGCTATAGCTATTTCGGGTTTTTAATACATATCAGTATTTTCAATGCATATAAAATTAAAGCAATTACTTAATAGGATACCAAGATTGTGACATACAATTTTTCCGAAAGGGTGAACTTAGTCAAATTAAAGTTAATCGTGTAATTATAATGCGATAATTAATTAAAAAGTATTTATAAATACTTTGAATTCTATTCGATTCCATCATTTAGATAATATGATTTTTGCGTCTGAGAATAATCTTTTTATTTTTAATTTTTCCCAAACAGTATATAGCAAGGGGAAAATTGTTGGTCGGAAAAATTTGTTATTAAAATAAATATGTGCAAGTTTTTTCATATGAATATGCATTACTACCCTACCTTTTATCTCTAAAAATGTTAATATGGGGAATATAACGATAATATTTTATTATTGTATATCAGAATATTAACGTTTATTATATAAGAATAATTATATGAATTAATTGTAACGACCAATTCAAGCAGCCATACGCTGTTAATTGATTTTTATTCGGATTGTTATAAAGCTTGCATGAGTAGATCCTGCCGGTATAATCATTTAACTTAATTCGATTTTTATTTGATGATATCAAGTTAAGTGCGTTATCGTGGGATTAATTGTATTTGTGACTTTCATGTCTTTCGAATTAATACCGAAATTAAAACACCCTTAGTCAATTTTCATATATTCATTTAATGGAGTGGTTAATAAACCTTTTTCGAGTAGCTGTGGGTCAAACTTCAAAATAACTTTTATGAAAAAAAAACTACTTACTGATAATGAGATTTACATGCCAAGTTGCATACTATGGTTTAAGTATTTTAACGATCACATATTAAATGAAAGTACAATGAAAGTAAACTTATAATTGTGTAATTTTCTTGATCCCAGTATAAAATTTATTTCTTTTAAAATTTATGTTGAGCAAGAGTAAAGTGAGGAGGAGTTCGGGTATTTTAGAACATACTAATAAATAACACGTATAGTGTCATTAGAAAGAGGGGTTTATTAATTTGAGGCGCATGTACTTTTTTAAATGTATGTCCTGGCGTAATTTTGGAATGCGTCGACTGTTATTCGTGATAATTTTATATTTGAAAATAAGTGGTTTTATATGCCTTGTGTAAATATAGCTAGTAGTATCCTAAAATGCACTCTGAAGATATATTGAAGCAATCCTCAACGGATGAGAGCACAAAGCCCGTTTGAAAAAAAATTAACTCTTTTAACATGCGTCCTTTTTTCTTTGGTAGCAAGTAGGGGCCAGGGCCTCATGATGGGTCGGAAAATTGGTTATAGGAACACATCAGTGGTGAGTAGTAAACTTATTATTTGACATATTCAACTGTTCTTGTTATAAGCAAGGAAGTAACATATTCAACTGTTCTTGTTAAAAGCAAGTAATATGTACAAAAGGCATGAAGCACCGAAGATATTACTAGGTCGGTAGATAGGAAAGTAAGGGTGAACAGATATGTAAAAGGCTTAAATCAGTGTCATATTAGTATACCGGAAGGTGTACATTTACCTACCGGTATGTATAAAGTCATGAAATAAGGTGTTAATAGGTAGGTATGTAAGTAAGTGCAGGTATATATATATATAGGCATGAAGCAGATAGAATTATGGTTGCTAGACATGTGAGAATGACTGACTACCGTACCGTAGCCGGAGTCCATTAAATGGGATATGTAGTATCTAAAGTTAGTTCAACGAAAGGAATAGAAACTGTAGTAACAGGTTTTCTGTCAAATGAGCGAATTTCCCAATATCATCTTATGGCTGTCGGTTGTAACGGTATGAATGTTAATACTGAAAAGTACGACGGTATTATAAGGCTGCTGGAAAAAAGGCTCCAGATACCACTTCAGTGGATAATTTGCTACATATGAAGTACATGCCTTTAAGCACTTGTTTCTTTATCTTGATGGGTGTACTTCGTGACTTACGTCCTACACTGAAAGTTACTTGGGAAAGGCACTCAAAAATTGTAAACAATTGCCTGTTAAATATATTCGATACCTAGCAGCTCGAGGCATATTTAAGGCACGCAGTGTACCTTGATCTTCAATATCTAGGTTTTCTGAAGTGCCACAAATAAATTTCAATGCTTCAAAATACATCGATTTGATAAATTGGTAGGAAAAATTAACTGAATCACTGATTAAGCAAAACTTCTCTGACAAGAAAATTCAGTTCATTGTTGAATCTGGTGGTTAGGGTGAAGTGCTGTTTTTAAGGCTTCCGTACCACATTTCAGCTATTGAGTGGGCTGTAAAGATAATGGCTGAAGTTTCCACTTCCCAGTGCTTAAACAATTCTAAAGTAGGTTTAAATACACCATATTGGAATCGTAAGGGAGGTAGGAAAAGTAATGCCTAAAATTAAAAACAAAAGGGATTTTCAAGTAAATTGACATACATTTTTTTTCAACATTGTTTTTAGAATTTGATTTGCTTTTGAATAAAATCCATTTGTAATTGTCAAAATAATATATTATGTAAAATTTACTGCCTCTTAACTATTTAATCATGGTCAATGTATTAATCATAACTTCAACTACTTTTTCCATTAAACTTAAATTTTTGAGGTCAATATGGAGGAGATATTCATCAAACTAACTGAAAAAATACTTTCATTTTTATTGTTATATAAGGCATAAATCCCGTCCTGTTAAAACTAACTTCACCAAATTTTTTTTCTCCACCCTAATGCACGTACGTGAGAGAGAAAGAGAGGCGTCGATTTGGCACCGATCCCCAAAACCTGTAAGGGTAGCAGTATTTAGCAAATTTATTTAGGTTCAGAAATACTATTTTAATGCAAAAGTCTTAGCTAAGTACTGAATTTTTATCATTTTAGTTTTAATTATTATTAACAGCATTGATTAAATGTCATTTATAAAAAAAATCACTTAAGTAGTTTACGCGTGTTACGAATTTTAGTATCCACAGAATGTTAAATTATTCTACTTATCAATACATTAACATACAGATAAAATATTTATAAATAACATTTAATCAATACTATTAATAATAATCAATACATTAACCTACAGTTAGTTGACTTGTGCATGCAATTTATATTTTATGCCTTTCAGTAACATATTCGTATCGTGTTGGTATTAAGAGTATCAAATAATGAAAAAGGCATCAATGTATTAAATAACTTTCATGTGAGCAAGCCACACGCTACACGCAATAGACGCATTATATTACGTGGAAGATAACTCTTGTTTGAAATTCTTGGCTGTATAAAAGGATAGTCTTATATGGAATAAATATATCCAAATTATAAAAAAATATTGGACACCCATACATAACTGAGTTACAACTTATTATTACAAGTTTGACTATAAGAAGTATTTTTAATCCTTAAGTTGAATTTATTATAATAACAAACAAATTATACATTTTTTTCCTATTTCAAAATTAATTATTCCGATTGCTTTTCTAAACATTTTTTTTTCTATATGTTATAGAATCTATTTATTTATTTATAATTTGGGGAAATGACTCACAGCTGTACATTTTGATACTGAAAAAATATTAGTATGAAAATCTAATGATAAAAATATGCTCAAACAATTTTTGCATATTTATTTCCAATTAAATGAAACTACGTGATTTAGTATTATTTCTACTTTCTTTAATTTCTTTACCACGACCTAGGTTTCGTTGTATTACATCTTCAAGTCTATTAGCAAGGATTATTTCATTAAACGCTGAAAACAAATTACACAAATATTTTTTTTTAGTAAAAAGCACACTTTTTTCTTATATTTTTAATGCTGATAGATATTTTCTAATGTTCAAGTGTATACATTAAAATCGCCTATTGTACTTTCTAAGCTACAAATGATATAACCATTGCATCATTAAGTGATCCAAACCGAGCTATTATAATTTCCTGAAAATACTGAAATGTATAAAACACCTCGAATATTGAAAATTTCAAGGAAAAATCATGGAAATCCAGAAAATGCTTCTTGAATTGTCACCATATTTTCTTCTTTGTTAATTCAAGACTAATTGTACCTGCGACTTAGTTTGCGTGGAATTCGGTCCTTTTTGTTCTCATAACTTTTTGAGCATAATGTTTACTATAAATACCATTAAATGGCATTGGCAGCCAAATTGATTCCGCCCTTTCTGCTATAAGCGTGCAAAATGAACTTAAAATAAAGTATGACGTATCTTTTTATTTATGAACCGATTGAAATGGACCTAAATGTTAGCCCAAGCTAATAAAAATACATCACTGAAAACTGCATCCAAATGATTAGCGAAAGATTAGCGTGCGCAATAAACAGACAGACAAAAATTGTAGACTGTTTTTTTAGGTTAGTAGCTTGTCTTTAGATTTCCTTAAATATATTCAATTTACGGATCCAGTTTTTTCACGATTTTATTATACGTGTAGATAAAATGTTTGACTGTGATGAAGAGAAATATGTAAAATCTTGATAATTTCTTCAGTTTTATTTGAAATGTATTTGAGGAATTAAATCGACATATAAGATTAATTATTAAAGATTCCCACTAACAAAGTAGGCAACACTACAGCAATATTTTTTTCCTATTTGTTTGCATTTAACGTTATTAGAGATTTAATTACCCACAGTTAAAATGGGGCAGTCATGCAAAAATGAATGAAATGCCAGAGCAAGCGGCCAAAGGACTGCAAACATGCCACGGTTAGGTACATTTACATTGCGCAGAGGCTACATCGTAACCGATGAGGTTTACCCGAGTTGTGATTATTTCTAATTGAAAACTTTAGCAGTTTCTTCCACAGAATTTAAATTTATGACGCGTGGGATCTTTTTATCGATTAATGAGATTATGTTTTTAGATATCAGTTCAGCAAATTCCCTTTTCATGACAAATCGTCCGGGAGAGAGAATCTCTCTACGAAATCGATGAGTGGATTACATTTCGAGTCATATATTTTCAGTTGTTCATATAAGAGTTATCGTTATATAATTCTATTTTATCATCATTCTAATTGATCATCTTTCTAATTATACATAACGTCCAATATAATTTAAAATAACATCAAAATTCAAAATTTTTAAATCTATCCTCCTTTCTTTTGGATTTAGTTTTGGTGGCTGCACAAATAAAGGGATAAAAATTGTTATGGACGCATACAAAGAGAATTCGCACTGTAAAAGTTTGGTATATGTTTAAGTTTTTACTTACATAAGTTCTTACTTACATAGAGAATATAGTAATTCCATAAAACTATTTATTAATATATATTTTATTTCTTAACTCTTTAATGTCTAGCATATTTTTCCCATGAAAAATTTATCTTGAATATTTCAAAAACTAGGAAAATCAGAATTATCGATATAGTTTTCAGGTAAACTTTAGGTGAACTTCTAACTTCTATTAGGGGGAAGGAGATTAAAATCTATTATATGAGATGTTTCGTACATTAAGTTTGGAATAAATAGTTTTGAAATCCTTATGATTTGCTATTTCGTAAGATATTGCTCACGTTACTCAAATAAAATTCGAAATAAATATTCTTGAGCATTATATATTGAAAGGTATGCCAATGAAAATACCTTATCACTAAGCGAAATTCCAAAGTTTCTACGTCAACTGGTTTCTGAGAAAAACGGCTGTTAGTGATATAGAGATGAACGGACATGTGAATCAGCTTATAAGAGTTTCGTCTTTTTCCATTTGTAGCACGAAATATTGAAAACATAATATTTTGAAAATAATTTTAAGAAATTTGTTTTTTTATGAGTTGTTTTTTTTTCGAGATGATCGATTTCCTTAAATCACTTAAGTCAGAATAAAATCTTCTTTTAGTAGATAAACTTTCGAAGAAAATATAGTTCATAAATGAGATAAGAATTTCAAATTGATTTCCATGCGACCATGGATAGACAAACAAATTCGCTTTGCTCAAAATAAAAAAAAACATTGAAAGATTAAATTTATTAATTTATTGATACAACTTATAATGAGCTCTGCATGTTACTTCGGGTAAGTGACTAATCAATTTTATATTATGTTTTTAGGTTATGTAAGAAGTAATAATATCAATTAGTCACGTCAATGAAGGTTTTTCCTCATAAGCCCCCAAGAAAAGTTAGGATTCTAATGATTTCTTTATTGAAATTAAATTTTTTTTTGTATTATTTAAAATCAGAAACTTTTCAAAGTAGGGAAAGAATTGTTTAAATTGTTTAAACAATATGTATGCCATTTAATATTAACATCATAAGCACAAGAGAAATGGACATTTTCTTATTTGGTTACTCTTTACCTGGTAAAAATGGTCTAATGTCAAATGTTCAATCCGTTTTATGTTTTTTTTTATGTTGCTATCGCTTCACGTCACTCAGTATTCATATGCTATTCGAAGTGAACTCACATTTCGTAAAATTTTTAATATTAATTTTTTTTATTTAAAATGTAATCATCAGTTTAAATTATTTATAAAAACATTAATTTGTTATCAAAGTAAACGGTGCACACTAATATAATGGAGAAGGTTTGTATGTATAATTTATTAGTAAAGTATTGTAATATATATAAAAATATTTTAAAATTTTTAGATTATTACATTTATACATTTTCAGGTGTAGTACTTTTTCCATAAAAAATTACTTTAATTAGTAATTGCTTAATTATCATATGTTATATGAGCAAGAAAAAAGTGATGTGTATGTTGTATTTGTCAACAAGATGAAAATATTAATGCTCTAAGTACCTTAATTCAACTCATGGAAAAATTGGCTAAAGTAACTCGGGGATTGCCAAAATTTAAGACAATTTAAACAAATTTCAACAACAACTAGCTTCTTAGTCTCCTTAGTAGCGGAAAATAAGTATTCGTTTCTTAACAAATAATCCCTAATCACGAGTTTATCCAACAAAAGCCATGTTACTGAAATATCCAAATATTACATAAAACATCCCTTCGTCATTCATGCATTATTAGTTACTGGATGTGATACTACATCCGCTTTTTATCATAAAGCGAAAAATAATTTTATTGAAATATTTAATAGTGATTAGAAGTTACATGCGGCAGCCGAAACTTTCATGGTTGAAGAAAAAATTGAAGATTAATAATAGAAAAGGAGAATCAATTAATACCTTGATTAAAAAGTAAATCAAGGTATTAATTGCATTCTCACAATGTATGGTGCCAAAACTACCAAAAACTTGAACGAACAGCGATACAAACGTTTCATAGCATTAGCTTCAAAAGACAAAAGCCGTACAACTCAGTTCGTTACCTTCAACTGAGGATGCAGCAAAACAAAATAATAATAGTGTTTACTTGCAAGTTAAATAATGGAAAAAAAAATGCTCTAATACCTCCTGAAAAATGGGGTTGGCAAAAGATAACTAATTAAAACTAATCAAAATGACGCAACCTGCAGCACCTTTTAACGTTTTGATAAACATATTTTGCCCTTGCAAAATAGGTTTCGGATCAACGTATGGCTGCAGAAAAAGTGGTCTTCATTGTTCACCTGCCTGCATCGTTTGTAGTGGAAGTGACTACGATGATCACCCATCACTTGAAGAAGATGAAGTCTTGGTAATGCGACACGTTGATAACAATTTTATTTCTTTTTTTTGTCAATAATCCAGTAAATTTAATTATTTAATGTATTATTTGTAATTTTGATGTACATAATAGTTTTGAGCTATTGTTCCACACAAGTATCGATAAACGATTTTTAATTCAATTTTATTAAACTTAATTTTATAATTTTTTTTTATAAGTGGCTTTTATAAAATAATAAATTGTCCATAATTAATAAAGATTTTCTAATTTAGTTTCACATTTTGGTACAAGGATATATTATTTAAAACTATTTATAATAGCAATATGAAAATAATCAAATATATATTTATATTTTTTAAGTATTCAATGAGTGATGTATGAAACATTTTTTTTTAAACATTATAAATAATTCGCATCGTTTAAACATTATAAATATTGTTTCCTAGCTCTGAACAGTATCTGATTTGAAATAAGATAAAACAACAAAAATTTAAAAAAAATAATCAAAATCGGAGCTCTTTTTGAAGACTTCCAATTGCCTGTTTACGTTTTCATTGACGCTATTAAATATATTATAGTTCGAAATTATCAGTTGTATCCTCTAATACGATAAAAACTTATATGAAATATTTGATTTTTATTCTCAACAAGTGAATATTACAACAGGTATATTGTTGTGTATTATAATATTCGCTTGTTAGTCCTGGAAAACTCTTTTTAACGCGATATGTTCAATTTTTCAACCATAATGAACATTCAGTCGCATTCAACGACGCGAGATCTATATTCGTGAACCTAAACGATAAAATGTAAGCTCTAGAGAGAAAAATTCGCCTATATTATTCGAATTGTGCTGCTAATAAAACATTTTATCATTTATATTATCTTAAAATTAGGTTTCAGTAAAGAAATGAAAAATTATGTGAACTTGCAACAACGTGTGATTTTATGAACTGACATCAATGTGTGATATTAACGAGATTCTTATTAAATCTTATTAAAAAAGTATATATTCAAATATTCACAATTGTACAATATTACTACAAAATGTTTATTGACATGTAGGTTAATACAATAAACTTAAAAGAAGCAATTCCAGTAACCGTTTTTGTGGGTAAATATGTGTTGAACGGAAACAAAATTACAGTTTATTACATTTCCAACGATATCAGTCATAATTTCCGTACGACCGTTACAAAGATGACAAGATTTTGTAGGAATTTCCTTATTACTTCTGTTGATAAAAAAATATGAACCATGCATTACTGAAATTAAATGGACGAGAATAAAAGCATTTATTTCTTATCATGAATATTACCGTACAATGAAAATATAAAAACTCTTATTGGACGTATTACAATCGAATAAGATAATCTATTCTTAAGATTATCTTTGACTTCCTTGCCTATATTAATACTAACCGTAACATCAATAAACCTAAAATTAGATTAAATTTTGTCATACTTGCTTATTAATCTGAAAGGATGAAGATTACAATTTTTCATGTCTACTTTTTCATAACAGTTTCTTGCTTTTGATCAGATTTAACAAACATGTTTTCTTTACGTTTTATTCGTGTATTTCATGTAGTAACTTGAGATAATTTCTTTTTAAATTTATAATTACAGAAATTTATAAATTTTAATTAACAGTAATAATACAGTAATAATGATGATGATAGATGTTTTAGCACCTCTTTTAAGAGTCAAACAGAATTATCATAAAGTTATCACAAGTTTAGAAAAGAAACTTTTTGAAGATGTTGGATCAAAATCTATTTACTGAATAAGTTATAGATAATTTAAAAAATTCTCACATCGAAATTTTGAAACACGTCCGTGTAACTCACCTTTCATTTTGACAGAGCAAACGGAACTGCTGTGCTCATTATTTAGAATATTTATTATAATTCAACTATTTAGGATATTTATAACGATCAGTTTTATATTTTTGAAAAATAACAAATTTGAAGTCAAAATTATTTGAAGAACAATAGTATTATTTCGACTAGTTATACATTTTTGAAAATAACTATTTTATAAACACAATTACTTGAAGAAGTAAAAATGTGTTAAGAAATAACTCTCATTAAAAAGGGACCAAAAGTAAAATCGCCAGCGTCAAGAATTTAAAACCTTCTTCCATGGATTATGTTTCTGGAACCAGAAAATGCATGATATGTGAAATTAAACATAACTTGTAACCTAGAAAATCAAGTACAGGCCAAGCTAGCGAGGTCAACAACTGTGATCAATAAACTCAACGATTTTAAAGTTACATTACATAAATTTTACACCTTAGTTATGCACCATCGCCACATAATTGAGTCCAATATATTTTTATTGCTGTCTAAGGATTGCGCTAATTTAAATCTAAATGGAATACTGTATGATGTTTTTAAATATACAGCATTAAGTGCAACGCAAATGAACTACTTTTGTAGGTGGTTTCCATCGATTCAGTTCTATACGTCAGGAGACGTGCGCTACGGACTTATTGTATACCGTCTTCGTTAGCACGTATCTTTGTTGGCTCATTTTTGTTCATATTAGAAAATACTGTCCTATATCATCTGAAATGTAATAAACCTTTATTTAGTTTCTTGTCAGTAAATAAGGAAAACCTAATCATTTTCATTAATGGTATTTTGTCATTGGTATATAGGCTTTCAACATCATTAAAATCTTCAAAAACCGGACAAGCAGGTGTTGGAACACGCATAAAGTAATTTTTTTAGTAGCTTTTCCCTCTTGAAATGATGTAAGATAATATATGAAAACAAATTTAATATATACTTTTAATTGAGAATTATATCAATAATGTTGATTTATTGTTGCACTGGTAGAGCCGCGTAGCTGATTTTTGAGATATTCCTTGATTAGAAATTCGGATAAATAGTCAATACAACTCTCGACGTTACCGAGCAGAATATCTAATAGGGGAAGTGCAGCGACACAGCTACGATTTATAAACATTCTATCATAAATTATACCGATTATAAATATTTTAACACACACCCTTATTTTGAGACTTCTTTCACTTTTGAGAAATTAAAATTTTCCGTACTGGTTAAGATTATTTTGTAAATATATTCTAAGGTTACTTATATATGTTTTTATTTTACCTTAATTGATATTTTACACAATATATGTTTTACATGTCACTGAACTTCTATTGACATAATTATATAACATTAATATGCTCTTAAAATTAAAGCAATTTTGAAAGATGTATGTTCCCAACATGGGATAGTTAGCTTAGGCAACATATGTATATCCAAAATTATAATTATGCAGTAGCTGCTATGAAAAATTTTCAAAAGTATTCATCTAATTACACTTAAATTTATGCTTTACAAGTGTATTTTATATTTGAATCTTTACATTTTACACTTCATATATTCGTTTTTATATTTTTCATCATACGATTTACGTTTTAAAATTTATAATGAATTCACACGACAAATCTTATTTCATGCTCATAGCGATACATTGCTGATTGTACATGAGTTTATGGTTAGACAGACTAGATAAATACATGTGTTTTCATTAAATTTTTCCATTAAAAATTCATTTCTAATATTAGTTTGTATCTTTGTGAAATTTACCTTCTTCTTCTTCTTCTTCTGTTTTTAATATTTACACTCACAGCCTTTTGATGCAACTTATTCAGGTTACGCAGTGACTGTTTCCTGGGATTGTTTTTATTTCTGTACTTCAATGTATCTAATTGATACATATCGCAGATTTATTGCTACGAGAGCGATCTCTTACAGTCAATCAGAACACCAGTCCAGCCCCGCTCGACGAGCGGTCGGTATCGAACCCGAGTCCCCGCGGTATGCCTCGCAATCAAAGGCTGTACGCCTTGCGATCAACCCAACACGCCACGGTGACGATGAGGTTTAGGTAATATGACGATGATGCTTGTCGGTTTCGTATTCCGTGCTCTCAACGTCATGTTAAAAAGTATAATACTCTTCATTCTCATATTAAGTGATTATGAGCTCCGACAAGACGAGGACTTCTACCCGACTGACGAGGATGTGTCTTCCTCACAAGACTTGTCCTCTATAACTATGTCTGTCGATTCTAATATATTTTGGGAGTCTTTCAAAACGCAGGATGGACCTGACTTGCACATTGACTTTGTGAGATTCATTGGAACTTGTTTACTTTTAATGATGGATTCCAGGAATACTGCGTCTCTACCTTTCCTCGTTTTTCTATAAATATAGTTTTTTAAATTGGTATCTTTTCGTGTTTCGTAGTATCCGGCTAAAGTCGCTTTCCTTGCTCTGGGATTCCATTTTCTCATCTTTTCTTTTGGGAGATGAGCCATCGCTTAACACATAAATGCTCTTAGATGACTGATGTTTGGTTTTCTTCCCAAGCGTATCTGCTCTGGATTTTTATATTTCAGTGCTACTCTCAGTGGAACTCCGTTAGTAAAATAGATTGCCGTATTCAAAGCTTCATTCCATTGGGTAATCCATTCTGTTCAGATGTTTACAGGGTGGTCGTTTGATGTATGCTTCTAGCCTTTTTATTAACTCAGATAATTCTTTGTTTATGTATTCGAGCCCGTTGTCTGTGCGGAGATGTTTAATGCTTCATTGAATTGTATAATTCTGGCCAACCGGAGAGAAGTATTGTACTAACCGTCGTTCGTCGTTTTCCGTAAACTTGACATTTAGAAGTTTATGTGCTGTGGTGGTTTATTTAGTTTATGTACTTTGCTGATGTGGTCTATATTTTGGCATTTCGCAAAAGTTGTCGTACATAGATCTCTAAGCAATTCAATGCGGTGTGATAGCCCGGTATCATTGAAAGGAAGTACCAGATTATTCCAGACTTCTTTCGTAGTCAATTCACAAAATAATTTGCGTTCTTGCCTTCAAATCATATTTTAAATCAATTTTTTTACTATTTTCGACAAAGTTCAACCATTATTTGTTTTGAAGGCACTTTTTACGGTGAAATTCCATGGGAAATATTATCATTACCCGATAGTTTTTTTATTTAACGTCAGAGAATTATTTCAATATATTTTTAGCTCACTTTGGTTTTTAGTAGTTTAAAAATTTGCACTTTCGTAGGTTATAACGTTTTTGAAAGCCTACTTGTTCGACGCTAAAGCTTTTGGATCTATAACCCGTTGAATTATTATTATGCTTGTGGAACCACTCGGATTATTGTTGAGGAATCTGAACAAATAGTCAGTATAAGTTTTGATATCTCCGGGCACAAAATTTAAAACAGAGGGTATGGCGATGGAATCGGGGTTTATTTATCCTCTATCATAGACTATACGAATTATACGAAAAGAAAAACACTACCGTAAATTAATTGTTTAATTTTCAACACAGTGAAAAAAATTTTTGTGATACAGTATATTCTTTTTCACATTTTTAAATACAGTGTTGAAAAATTTGAAGGGATACATAACAATTGTTTGAAAATTTTATTTTCAAACTAAATATTAAAAAGGAAAAATTTAAAAGATTCTTTGTTTCATTACGGAAACCTAAATAATTTAGCTTTATACTTGAATATTTTCGGCGATATTTGAATTTTAGCCCACTTTAAATGTTGGCAAAGTTATGAACACAACTGAATGGTAAATCGAATAGCTGGTATACTCTTGTTAACAAACCATATTCCACGAGTATCACCGGCCGTTTTCTGAGTGAACTTTTATTTTATGAATCATTAAAGTTAGTTATACGAAAACGCTTAGAAAAATTGGTGGTTACTATCATTCAGACTTATAAAATAATGTTTAGTTACCCGCAAAAAAGCGTCTAAATAAGATAGATAAAACATTTAAAAATATTTAGAATTTACAGATATTACCTTTTATAATTAACTAATGTTTCGAAATAATCGGATCAATAAAAAAATTAAAACTCTAAAAATTTACTAATTTTAACGTCCATATTTCGATTCAATATTTCGTCACTTCTATCATTTTGGGGAGGGTGAATAACGAGCCATTAAACCGAAAAAAAATAAGTTGTGTAGCAACGATTTTTGAGAGAGTTGTCCAGAAAAATTTTTGCAATTTACAATTCTTGAAAGGTCGAATTTTAAAGCGCGTGCGAAAGTAACCAAATCGACGCATACATTCATGAATGAAAATAGTTGTGAAAGTTTTCAGAAATATTATGTATATTAATTAAAAAGAAATTAAAAATCACAAATTATTATCATTTTCCTTTTTCTTATAAATAATCTCTAACTTAAAATGTAAATTACGATTTTAAGTTAGAGATTAATGCACAAAGGTCATAAAATTTTTTGACTTTAAGTTATTGCATATAAAAACATTGAAAATTATTTGCATATATCACGTGTAACATGGATATTTTTTATTATTTCCTCCACGTTTTGACATTACAAAAATAATTTTAAATTTAAGGAAAAAATTAATAAACACTTGTCATAACTTTAAGTCATTTTATGGGAGCATTGAGAGGCTATCATATTTTTAAACAAAGAATTTATTTTATTTCAAAATAAAGTAAGAGTATTGAATATATTTGGCGTTAATTTTGTAGAAATTCATTATTCACAATTAAATGAAACTGCGTGATGTAGTATTATTTCTACTTTCTTTCATTTCTTTACCACGTCAAATAAAATACATAGATAGTATACTATGTAATAAAATAGTGCAATAGTAAAAATTGTTATTTTTCAATAAAAGCTTAATTTTACTTTCATTTATATTATAAAATATGTCTTGACCATTTTGAAAAGGTAATGATAATTTTAAAATTTTTATTTTTACACAAGAGTCATGTAAAACTCAATCTTCCTCGATAATAAGTACCGTAGTGTTACTGAACTCTCAGCAGGACACGCTGTTGTTAGCAATAGAACCTCTGGTTTTATTTTATAATTTTAGAATGCACCTGCCGTTCTGTAAAGATGTTTTTATATTTTATGAACTTCTACATTTATGCCGATTTCAAAAGCTGATTGAATTTGTGTTGTCGTTGTTGTGCTAAAACTTATTTCTTCCATGATGTATCGAATTTAGAAATTATCTAATTCGTAATATCTTGGGTGCAATTCGATTCCACGATATATTAGTCATAGTTCAGAAAAAGTTACAAGGTTTAATTATTTCAAGGGTAAGAGTACTAGGTCAAAATATTAATTTAGGCATCAGAAATGAGTTTAGGTCGTGGTAAAAAAATTAAAAAAGTAGAAATAATACTACATCACGTAGTTTCATTTAATTGTGAAAGTAAGAGTAATTGATAGTTTGGGAATGAGAACCTTCAATATAGTTTTTAAAATTTTTAAAATGTAAGTCAGATCAACGTATTAGCAAAGGTCATTTGTTTTTTTGCCAAAACAAAATTATTTTAAATTATTTTGATCGCAATTTTGTCTGCGCTTCGCGATTTTGTCTGCGATTTAGCTTAGGTGGAGACAAAACATGGCATCACGTAAGGCAATGGCAATATATTTTACACCAGCAAGGGATCGGATATCATGTTGTGGATATTATTGCACTTTGTGCATATTATTATTCTCAAGACGCGATTTAAATTTATAAGTTTTAGTACTTTCCAAAGAAAAATCTAAATTTTTTCGGGTGTTACCTCAGCCTAAAACGGTAAGGTAAGGTGTTACCTCAGTTAAATGAAATAAAGCCATTAACAACCAAAGTTGTTAATGGCTTTATTTCATTTAGCTCGACGGAAGTAGTGGTTATGTGTCTTGTAATTAAAGTCAGAGTAGAGATTTGGAAAATTTTAATTTATTTATTTTCTCCTGTGTGCACATATTGATTTTTATATTCATTCATTGTTATATTCATTCCAGTCTAGTTTTTTAAAATATTTTGAAATACCGATGATATTAATGCAAGTGGTCACACCTGATCAGGATCAGGCCCCGACAGGTATTCAGCGTACGAAAGAAAGGCAGATGGGTAGCATAACAAATAGATCTAAAAGTTATAGCATTGATATAGCCAACTGCTCCCATTTACGCAGAATTATGAATTTCATAATTAACTGAAAACTGAACTTATTTACTTCAGTAAGAGCATAAGCTCTGGTGTAATAGATTCCGTATGTATTTTAGTACCAACATCGCTATTTGACTAATTAAATGTACATTCACCTTTACTGATGTACGTTTCCTTAAATGAAATAAATTTAATATCAATGAGACTTTCCGTATTATTGTAGATTCAGGCAAGGCTAGTATCGATGTCTAAAAAAGAATTGATTTGTTTATAATTTAGGTAAAACAGAGCCACTATTAGCAAGTAATCGAAATCATCTTCCATATTACATATAATTATATTTTTAGTATATTAATTGTAGAAGGCTCTCAAGTGCACTGAAAGCTTTCTATTATTTAAACTCTTTAATCTATCTCATACTAATGATAGAAGATGAAACGATATAAGAATTAAAAATAAATAAAATAATGTTACTTTAAAACTTTTACTCCTAAATATTATACATTTAGCATAAATTTTTTTTCTGACTGGTTTATATCAAAATAAAAATCTATGGAATTGTTAGTATGCACGCCTGATAAATAAGATGAAATTCCTAGTAAATAATTTTATGTTATGTTTGACGATGGACAAGGAATTAAATCCAAATTTTATTATTAATATCTATTGGCTATCAGAAATAGCGTCAAAGCATTCTGCCATTCTTTAAAAAAAGAAAGGAATGACGAACAACCTTAATTTTCTTTCCTAATATAAATTATTAGTAAACCTACATCACCTTTATGGTTGTGGATTTTTTTTATTTTACCATTTAATTGGAATTACGGTTTAATGTATTGTAATCATTTTCGACTTTAGGCTCACGATTAATTTATGCTTTAAAGCAGACATTAAACATTATTATATTTATTTACCGTTAGGTTTAAGTCGTAAAATATTTACCATTACTGGTAGGTATCGTTTTACGAGGCATATCTCTACCTGTCAAATAAATATTGTAAAGTAAGTAACGGGAAATTGAAGACGACTAATAACCTCACGCGGTAACTCAAAGTAAAGTCTCCTTCTATCGCTGCCTCAGATATATTTTCCGAGTATCTGTGCCCGAGAAGATGTCAAAGAAAACTTGTAACGTGCAAACGAATTGGATTGGCTATACGCTTAGAAGCTAATACGCCCGCATCAGCAAACAGTGAATTATACGGGCGACGCAGATGAATGACATTTGTGGTTGATGTGTTTGATGGCAGACAACTACCGATTTTTGTGGGATATGGTCCGTGGCCGAATTTCCATCAACTCAATGTATTTATTAAGACGTGCATGCCGCTGACAAAATTTCTCCTATCTCCATCAACGCGTGTTCAGTCTTACGTTATGTCTTTTTTTCCGTTAGCGTAATTTAACTCATCACGTTCATTGGTCGGCGACGCAGATGAACGACATTTGTGGTTGATGTATTCGATGGCAGACAACTACCGATTTTTGTGTGATAAGGTTCGTGGCCGAATTTCCATCAACTCAATGTATTTATCAAGAAGCGCATGCCGCTGGCTAAATTCCTCCTATCTCCATCAACGCATGTTCAGTCTTACGTTATGTCTTTTTCCGTTAGCGTCGGTCTGATTTTGTCGTTGCACCAATTTCTCGTGTGCGTTTACGTATTAAATATCATGTTATATTTTTCCCTTTCATTATCGAGCATCTGCGTTGCGGGCTAAAGCTAAGACAAACAGTCATTTGAATTATTACAGCGCACGTAAAATATTACATATTTTCCAGCTTATCATAAATTCTCTAATAAACAAGACTACAACATTCTTTGTCTTCATATTTTAAAGCATTATTTCAAAGTTTTAAAGTAGCATCTTGAGCATTTAATGAATAATAATGATTGTCGAAAATAAATTCTTCTCATGCTAAACCTTAAACCGAACTTCCAATTAACCTACCAGCCTATTCGTGCCATATCGTCGCTTGAGTTTTTCGTAGTTGAATCTTCCTGTATAGCGCAGTCGCACAGAAATATTGTCAGAATTTTCCAAAAGTTAAGCAAAACAATCCATTATGTTAAATATTTTTATTGTTCTGCTTTTATAACTGCTAGTTTTTAAATGTTTTAGATAAAATTGTATTTTAATTATTGGCTCATACCAAGAATGAAAAGTAACGCCTATGTATATTTATATATTTATATCAGCGCAATTATAATTATTTTGGCTTTATTTTCCTTTTATCTAACTCAGTGTTCAATAAATGTTTGTAGATTTGGGAATTAATTTTAAATTAAACTGAAAATTACAAATTTTACTTTCTGGTGTAGCATAGTAAATTTAGATGTAATAATTACCAATCAACTAACAAATTTGCAGTCAGCTTGAGATTGGTGTATGTTTTTATTACAGGATTATAAAAACTTGCTAAACGTTCCCATCGATAACATGCTGGTATTGCGAGTTATTCGAGTTCCAATATTAGGAAAAATGGCTTTTAACCAAAATGTCTATAGCACGGTGGTTAATTTAGATTATCATTTAAACTATAGTTCCAAAAGTTGTTTAAAAAGTTTTTTAACCAATTTAAATTCATATTAAATGAGAAAAAACGCGGATCCAGGTTGCTTTCGCAGAAAGAGGTACAGTTTTAATGAAAGTACGTATAAAAAGATACAATTGTGTAGCAGACAGGGTAATTACTTTATTTTTTGATGATTGGTTTTAGAATATTAATGAAATATTTCATTGAATTAAAATCATGAAAGTAATCTAATTAAACTTGCCGCATATCGTCCACTTAAACTCTACTGCCATATACCATGAAAACTGCTGGTTATATAAAGTAAATGTGTAAACCTTTTTTGGAAGAAATATCGGTATTTACAATTTTTATTATCACTCCTATCGATTTCACAGTCACAGGATATTTAAAAACTTCCTATGACTCTGAAGTTAGTCCACACTGAAGCTAGTATCTTTTATGACGATGGATCTCAAATATCTTGTAACGCCGGGATGATATCTATGGGAACTTTTGACCTAATGTCGTGAAAGGTCGATGTGATCTACAGACTAATATTTTAATTTACTTGGTAATTTTTTTAAAACCCTTTGAAATATTTCATTTGATATTTACTGAAAGAGAAAAAATAAATATTTTATCCAAAATGAAACATTTTTACGAAATACTTTTGGAAATTATATTTTTGGAATCACGTCGTTGGTAATAATATTTATCGTACTTACAAACACAATTACTGCAAAATATAAATGCTTTTAAGTTAAATTAACATGGTTTTGAGATATTACTTGCGATCCGGATATGAAAGTTTTAAATTTCAGTTACTCTGAATTTCAGCAATCCTCTCTTTGAATTCAGTTTGAATTTCAGTTTTCTGCCTCACAAGTAATGGTCAAATCTTAATGTTACAGCTAACAATAAATTTCAAAAGCTATGAAAAATGTAATTGTTATTTCTTTATTTTATGAAAATATGACACGGATAACGTTTCTTCGTTAAAATAACGTTTTTCTTATAGAATCTGTTTCTCCTGTTATTAGTATCCCACATACTTACACAAATATAAATATTTATAGGGCATATCATTCTATCGGAAATTTTAATACCTAAGATATATAAATTCGTGTTGTGTATTTACAAATATTTTAATAATTATCATGGATATAGCATCCGTCAGTATACGCATGTGAATACTCGTATATATTTAGTGAGCAACATCGTCCTGCCGATTTTTGTTGCATCATGCGCGCATATCTTGAGCAACTTCGTGCTGTCGATTTTTTAATACAAGGATAGCTTCATTTAGCACACAAAAATGTTGCAGAGTTAATAAAAAATAACGCTTTTATAAAACGTCATTAACTCACTGCGATAAAATATGTCATCGTACAACGAAGCCTAGGTCATGGTAAAGAATTTAATGTGTTATTTCTACTTTACTTTACATCACATAGTTTCATTTAGTTTAGAAAAATCTAAATATTAATAGAATGCTAGAAGAATTTGGTAAAAATATAAATTTTACGGAGATGTTTAATTTGGTAACTCCCCCCGAGTTATATATTTTATATTAGTATATATTCACACATAAGCACCTATGTTTATGTATGTATATGTATATATATATATATATATATACATACACACATATATATATATATATATATATATATATATATATATATCGTAATCCAATAGTGTAAAATAGCACTTAATGAAAAGTCCAGAAAATGTATGAAGGGTCGACAAACTCAGTCATATCGACCTACCTCGATATGACTGAGTTTGTCGACTAAAAAAATATCCAGAATATTTAAACCTTTCAAGAAGCAGCTGGTGTTTTTCAAGCTGAGAGTGAAATTCCTAAACTCGTTCAAACTTATTTATTTTGGGTCAGCCGTATGTAAATATGCAGAAATTAATGTGTAAACTAAATTTTCATTTTGCATATACATTGTTTACAAAAGTCTAGAATATCATATAGAACTATATATTGTCCTCAACGTGAAAAGATGCTATTTATACGAGTACAAGAGGTCAGGTCTAGCTCATGATATAAAATGAAAACTGCAACCGAAAATATAATAAAATTACACTTAACAAATAGTGAAAAAATGAAAATGTTAATTAATTTGTTGCCACAAGGCAAGCACTTTTGTCATCTGATATCGCACAAAACTTTAATTTTGATATACACCCATCATATGTGGTAGAAGCACTCTGTAACCATTTCGAATTGTCTTCCACTAAATAATTTTACAACTCCCTTCAGTGAAAAACATCTGTAATGCACGTTTTATTATTTAGTCAGAAATGTTGAGCTACCTGTAATTAGATTTTCCGTATTAAACCATCTATTGTTATGACATCCTTGTATCATACAGACATCACATTTTTATTGTTTATTAGGCATGTTAAATTTCATGGATCACCACGGTTAAATTTGTGCACTTTAAAAATAACACATACATGGATTTGTTACAATGTTATTTTGACTGCCATTGAGAATATTTTCAATTTTCATTTTATTTTGCAGATAGAATCTGAGACCTTTTTCTTTATTTTCAAATAAATGACAAGACACACTATTATTAATAGGGGATTTTACTATGCATGCAAAATAAAAATTCTTTTTACATTTTACACAAAGGTATTCAGAAAGTTTTATGTATATTCTGTCTCTTTTCCTATTGATTTTAGTTTTAACGATTACGAATTATTTTTCGACACCATCATATTTAAATTATTTGCACGTTATTTTCAATACTAGCAAGATTAAGACTGAGATTAATATTTTCTTTATCTCTCAGTGAGTATTTCAGTAACATACATCAGCGGTATTGAGACCACAGATATTCTTTATCATTTAGTATGGGGCAATATCCAGTTTAATAGGATGTTTGGTAGTTTTGTAAATATTATCGTTAGAGAACGAGATTTCGGTAATAGTTCTGATATATTTACATATTTTTTTATATCATATGATCTCTGAAATCATTGGAGTAGGTGAGATAATCAACTTTGGAAATAAGTATTTTCATTAAAGAAATGAGACAAATTAATTACGTTCCGTTATTTGGAAAATAAGATATAAAACTGAAATTATATATAATTTACTACCAAAAATGTCTGACAATAAGAGTAGTTATATTATTGACATTGAGGTCCTTACCGATACATAATACGTTTCCTTAATAATAGGTAACGCTTTCAAAGTTAAAAGGATACAAATAAGATCTGAGGTGTCTGCATCTGAATACATTCTTTCGTTTATATTACATCACATAATTAAAAATACCGCTAATTATTTACAATATTAGGCGTTTCTAATACAAGATTTACAGTAGTTTTCCTAAGAAAAATATTAGTTTCGCAAAAAACAATAGTATAGAAATTTCAATTTTTTTTGCTTTTTCCTAAAATTTTACTCCAGCCACATAAATCAGTTTTGTACAAAAACGATTCCATTAAATCACATAAAATTTAATAGACAAGAGAGTAATCATGTAGCAAGCACATAATGATTGATTTTAGTGAATGTTCTAAGCTTCTGCTATTGTTTTTAATACAACAATAAAAGGTATATTTAAAAAAAAATAACTAATAAATTCTGTACAACTAGAGATTTGCTTACGATCGTAAAAATAGTCTAGGAAAAAAATCGTAGTGATATAACTATTGTAACATCTCCAGAAATAAGTACTTATCACTAAGTTACTAAATGTGAAGTTTCGGCCATGATTGCAATTTTAAGAAAACTAAATGTATTTCTTTTATAAAAGCATTAATTCTTAAACCAATATATATTAGCCTTAACATACACAAAATGGGTATAGGTTAAATTACTTTGCTAGGCAGAACGCTTTTATATTGCAACACACCGTATTTTTATTATTTAGAACCCGTTTGACTAGTTGCTAGTTGGCGATCATTTGAAGCAAAGACAACGTCATTTGGCAGTTACTGTTTGTCCCATACTTTTACTATGTCTATTTAACACTATTAATGATTCTTCTAACGAATTCCGCTTGGTCACCGATTTATAATTACTTGCTTGACTACTCGGCTTGTATGACTTAGACTTTTTAGCGTAGTTAGTGATTGGAAAATATAACTAAAATGAATATACGTTTTTTATATATTATTTATTTGGCAACCAGTTTCATTTATTTTTTTATTAATAAAATTATGTCAAAACGATAATGAAATAATGTAAATTTTATTTCATTTTTTTCGGATTTCATCTGTTGACCAGGCCAGTTAACCAGAAAGGCTGTGTACAATGATTTTAATTTCCTCATGCGGCTTTACAAAAGCAGTAGTAGCTAGCTATGATATTGATTAACTTCAACCTTCAGTAATATAAAAGACAAAAGAATGGAATAACAGTAGGGGAATATTTTTAGACTCTCAATGAGAGTCTATTTCATACTCTTAGTCCTAAGAATACCACAAACGACTGAAACCTGCTTTTTCGTTATCTCTGTAAAAATAGTTCTCACCATATGTTGGGCAAATTAAAAAACGGAAAAAAATATTATACGCGTGAACAAAAAACATAAGAGGACTAATTATTAAAAATCACGAAAGATTACTAAAAATTAATATCAGTTCTCTAAAATGATTTGCCTGATGAGATGTGAAATTTCCTAATTAAATTTAAATATATTCACCAAATTTTACTTTCAAAACACTTTGGTTTATAATTGCGTTTGTTAAAATGAATGCTTTTTATTTATACTACTTTGGTTAAATAATCAATTATTAGTAGTTTTTTTTCACTTCGATAATATACATCGTAAGAAAAAATTATATAAGGGTATTAGGACCTCTTATAATAAATTTTTATTTTAATCACCTTAGATTCTCTCTTTAAAATTTTAGTACTAATGGAATATGATGAATAGTCTCTTTATTTCATTGATCTCGATCATCCAGGATTCACTAATACTCAAAGCATACAGTTTTAATACAATTTCAGTAAATGTTATTCCATGTTATCTCTCCAGATTTAGTTATCCTTCGGAATAAATTTATATTTCAATTCATCAGAACCAGTTAAGACCGTAATCAGGCAGACGTCATGGCTAGTGATACGAAGCTGGTCTTGTATTTGATAAAACCACGAATTTTTTTATTCATGTAAATTATACTACAATCATATTTTTTTTGTTTTATTGCTTTATCTGTATGCAGATTGAATCTAGGTAATGGATACTTAATTTCTACAATGCCGTCTACGTATTGGCCGTCTGGTATGGCTCTTAGAAAATAAAATTCATCATTAATGTATAAATCGCACTCCTTAATATTAACACGCAAGTGTTGTTAAATCTCTAAGTACAGTGTCTCATTGTTTTTTTTCATGTTTTATTAATGTCATACGGTTCAAACCATTCCCGTGTAAAAAAATTTTAACTAATGAAGTGCAATTCGTATTTACACACCATTGCAAACCAAGAGGCTGTTAACAACTTTTACCTACGCTCTAACCAAAGTAAATAAGGGTAACGCATAGGGTTGCGTTCCAGATTATGCCAATTTTTAAGGGTCAATAACAATTATTTCAGTAACTTTTTTTTCCTTCTTCTTATGCTCCGTCAATCGTATTCGGCTTCTGATAGCTTTCCTAGCCATAATAAGAGTATTCTGATAAAGGATTGGTTTTTTTATTTTCCTTAAAATTTCAAACATCATCAAGATATCTGTGAAATGCTTGTAATTCCTTTACTTCGGAACAAGCGTATGTTTAAAAAATAAATTCATGCACAAAATATTGCAAATAGTTTTATTAAAAGATATTATAGCAATTGCACATCGATATAGGCACGTTAGCGAGAGGAGTTAACTGTCTTTACTCCAACATATTTGGCAACGCGCGAATTAAAGCTTAAACTATAAGAATGTAATCTACGAGCAATGTCAGTTATTTCGTGGAAAACACCACAAATTGTTAATTCGCTAACTAAATTCTAACTATTACTCATATTCGTGGTACGAAAATGAGAAATACAACTATTACGCAAGGGATGATTTTTAAATTATATTTTACTTACGGTGACATTTTTACAAGGTAGAGAATTTCTTACAGTGGAATAAGAGCAAATCAGTTGGGAATAAATGAGATCATTTTCTACAAAAGGTTTTTCAAATCTACTCGCAATAATGGTGGCTTTAATTTTTAAAACAGGTATGTGATGGACCTATGATTATTGTAGCGCCCGCAGAAGCATTATAATTGGTGCCATAACACCGCTTAGACCAACAATCATCTGCTACTATAGTGATATTTGGTAAACCGTTTTTACATACACTGCCAATGGATTTTACATATTCTGCTTCGTCTCGTACCACCTCAGACATTCAACGCTCTGCTTCTTGCTCCCATCGTTTGCAAATAGTATAATGACAAGCGTTATACAATTTAGAAGAAATGGGTGGAATAACAACATGACATGAAATTGTATTGAAATGTGTAAACCCACTACTAATAGACATTATACTAGATATACCAGCAACAGGCTCTTAGTTTGTGCCCATTTTCGTCTGGAATTACTGTGTTGCTTCTAAATCAAAGTTCCCTCAGCACAAATAGCAAATCAGTTTCAAATTTGAATATAAGCCTGTTATTTTTTCTTTTGCAATACGTATGCAAGATATAACGCAATCATAAGTATAATTATATGTGCTAATAATTAAAAACTGTTTCGGTAAATAAATTGTATTTACTATTCTTTGCCTTTTAAATATTATATTATCTCAGTACGTTTTTACTGTAAATTGACAATATGATGTATAAAAACATGATACCTAAAATGCAAATATCGACTCATTGCAAATATTTTTATACATAACCAACCATTAACGCATCACAGCACCTTATGGCTAGCCGTTGTATTGAAAGTACTGTTATATGAACATTTCAGACTATATTTTAGTTGATTTATTATTTTTCTTTTCCTGTGTCACTATTGCGTAAATCTAAATTGTTTTTTCCATAAAACAACGAAGAAGAAATGAGTATTCCACTGCTATTTTTTGCATTTCAAATCAAATGAAATTGGTGATTTTTGCGAGGAATGAGTTGTAAAAAGCCGATTTTCGTTAAACCAATGAAAAGTAATCTCATTGAATTATATATGAAGGTTTGACCTACTTTTTCAAATCCAAATTATTATACTACGTATTCCTAGAGTTTAGAGTAAACTTGGGCAAAATGGAGTTTTTTTGGAAAACATAGTTTTAAATAACCCTTAATGTATTTTTTAAAATCAAACAAATCTCCAGTTTCACAGATTTTACTAGTGATGTTTTAAAAATATACGTTTCTTTTCTGAAAACAGAAAAAAATTAACATAAAGTTTCAACCAATAACATATGCTAAGAATAAATACCAAAATTGTTTATTGCATGCTTGTTATGTAACTATTCTATCAAATTTCATACCAAATTTCATGTGATTTAGTGAAATAGTTTTTAAATAAACAAGAGTAAACATTTTCTGAAAAAGGGCAAAAATACATAGCTTCTAAACTGTTCACTTTCACGGAATTAATATTATTTTAAATGAATTATCACAATGCTTCCTACTTAAACATTTTTCTGGACTACTTAGTGTTCCACTAGTTTAATGTACATTTATAAGATATATATTTGAATATAAGATATATGTTACAAGATATATATTTGTATGAAGATGTAAGGTACGTATATTTTGAAACTTTTAAGACGGTAATATTGTCCTTGCTATATGAAAAAAAATCTTTTTAAAGAATACAATCATGATGACGTGGTTCTACTGACTAAAGCTAATTTTGATAACTATAACTAAAAGTACTCATTACATTTTTTTAGTTCTTCTTCTGTTGCTATATCCTTTGCCAATATTCATCGAATACTAGTTGAAGCCAGGCCAAGTTTTAATCACAACTAAGTAGTGATTTATAAGTAAGTTATTCTTATCTTCCTGAAGAAAGGTGAGACCTACAGATTAATCTTTATAACAAGTATTCGATATCCAAGTCTTGAGAATATTTCCTATAACTTTATTTTAACCCTCAAAAATTCTTGAATTTGAGGATGCTTTGAGCGTCCTATTAATTATTGTGTATTCTGGCTAAATATCGTGCGAATAAAAAATTAAAAAAAAACACCCTATTAACAAATTTCCGTATAACACCACTATTTTTAAGCTTTAAAGACAAGAAAAAAATGTTTTGTGGTTAGGTGCCAATAAAAGCTTAGGAAACTAACGTCACAAAATTTGCGCAAAGACCTTGGTAGTATATTATATATGAGGAATTTGGAAATGACTGGAAGCCAGTGGAATTAATACGCTGGGGAAAATTGGAAATGTAAGCTTAATAACGACTTTTTCCCTCAAAATTTGTCATTAAAGATTTTAGAACAACATTTAATAGTTTTCTACCAATATGTTTTGTTATTTTGAAGATATTGATTTGTAGGGCTTAGTTTATAATCTGCTAACCATAAAATGAGCTGAACTTTTTTTTTAAATAAATATCCTTTATTTTTTTCTGTTTTCCTTTCATTATTATCGTTTTCTGTGTGAATTTCAAAAAACGTTACGGTGTAATAATACCACAATAATTTGTAGAATGCTATACCAGTTGCTACTAAAAAATTGTTAAGAAAATAAACTTAAATTAATCAATTGCGTCGATGGTCAAGACCTGAATTCAATAATAAACAATACGATGTGCTATAAACAATATGATGTTCAATAATAAACAATACGATGATCGAGCAGAACTAAAGTCATCGTCAAAACAATGTTGCATTTACATTAACAGCTGGCGAAATACATAGTCAAAGATTTCTTTTTAGTGAGTTTCACAACTAATGTAGAAGCCGGCCCATAATTATCTCGCCGAGGAGCGAAGTCATAAAACGCCTCATTCGTACCACTCAGACATATAAAAAAAATCAAACAAAAATATGGGACATTCTCTTAGGGAGATGACATTATTATTAGACCATTTATATTATATATTTTCCTTTTTATATTATACTTTTTCGATGCACGTCTCAAAGAGATTGGAAGTATAAAAAATTGTCTCGCACGTCATACGGTAAACTGTCTATTCAACTGTCGTTTAATTATAACGTCTGATAAATGATTTGACTGTTTATTTCATCAAATATTTAATTAGCGGGAACGTTTTAATGTTCCTTTTACTATTTTCGTCTTGTAAATAATCGAAGTTAGATCTGCTTTTTTAAATACCTTTCAAATAGTAGTACATATTTAATGTCACGTCTAATGTATCTATTTCTATAATATCTTAAGATAAATAATACATTTTTGGAAGACAATTCTTCCAAAATTTCTTTCATTCATTTTAAGACTTTTATATTTTACCTAGCTTCTTCAGTGCTGAAAGATGCAACATTTAATGTATTCTTGGTATATAGTCTAGTATTATTCAAATAACTAAATTTTTTATACAATATCAAATAAATTCTAAAGACAACATAAATTTATTTAAATTATTTGATAAAAATTATATCGATACTAGTTAATGCTATATCCGATGAGAATATGAAAACCTGTTAGATTGTATTATTATGAAAGTTTTGAATCTTTTTCTTATGCCGACCGTAAACTTGCTAGCGATTTTAAAATCATTTAAAATGAATTTTCAATTTAATAACTATGAAATTAGTAAATAATTTTATACATAGTTTTTAGACTAGGAGAAAAAATTTACTATTATCTTAAAAAGTACGAAAATATTTAAAGGTATTAAAGGCTTTGCATTATTTACAAAATTACCTCTATTTTATGGCACCCTTTTAAAATTTAAGAAATGAAAATAATGAAGCTATCAATAAATATTCAAGACAAAGCATGTATTTTATCAAATATTGTCGATAAAAATTCAAAGGATAGAATTGTCAAATACGATTATAAAAGTTATTCGACGTTACCATCTCGCAAACTAGAAATTATTCAATGTTCGTTATATTCTTTTGGCCGCTGACTAGTTTATTTTCTAATTCATCTCAACAAAAAAAAACTAAAGCTAAGGTATCATTTTACGTCTATTTACTTCTAAGTTTAAACACTTATTTTTCAAGAAATATTTAAGAAATGAACAAATGAATTTGCTTCTACCAAAAAATATGTAAAAATCTGAATGTTCTACCTGAATCTCAAAGTATAATGAGTGTATGATATTTGTAAATATTTATTTTCCTCTTGGATAAACTTAACCTAAGCATTATTTGAAGCAGTATCATTACAAAATATAAATGAACTAATGAATTTCGTGAAATTGTCGATCGGATTACAAAAGGTTAGTCGCAAAGGTTAGCAGTTAAGGTCAACTTTGCGCGGCTATAGGCAAAATTAGTGTCTGGATCTTAGTGTTTGGAATTTGTGGTATAATGAAATTTCGATTTGAATTTTAAGCAAATAGTCATTGTTATTCCACAATTGGCCATTTTATAACCTCTCTTATTTTAAATTATTGAAAATAATTCTAAATAAAATGAAAAGAATACGTGGTCAGTAATACGTGAATAAAATTTTGTCGGTGGGAAAACAACATAAAACAAAAATATATAGAAAGAGACCTTTCTTAAGTCATCTCGGATATCATCATTGGCGGTTATTATATTAAATTCTTTATTTGCAATTTTTTAAAGTCAAATAGTACCAGTAAAATGTTAAATCACAATCTATCGGCTAAATAATTATATTAACTCACAGCTTAACAGTGTATATCCTGAACACATCTTCATGGAAGGTTCTGTTTTTTTTTAGAAATTAGGAAGCTGATGATTTTTTCGAACTTATTTCTCAGTCACGGGCATCAAAAAGAGTAAATCTAGAAATAAGATATGATGGATTCTTGATATAATTTAATAAATTTATAAAAATAAAAAAATATAAAAATTAGATTGTTGTTATATCTTCGTCTAATTAAATCCAGATCTCAGATTGATACATCTATTAATTAGTCTGTATCTGGTTTTTAAAATTTTATTCATAGGATGCTCCGTTACTTTTATGGCAGAACAAGACGGAGTTGGCGTGACTTCCATAAAGAGATCTTGTACAATTTTGAAACAAAAAGTTAAGCAAAAATTACTTTTAAGAAAACATTACTTTAGGGGAAATTCTTTGAGAAGGCTAGGAAAAATCCCAGATTGTTGTGTTGTTATTGAAGTTGGAAAATTCCCAATAATGGGAATTAATTAGGACTTTTAATTAAAATTATTTCAGATAACTTGAATGTATATATATATATATATATATATATATATATATATTTGAATTTATAAGCACGAAACCCAAATTTGAGCGTGCTCTAACTGGCACTTGCATAGTTTTTTAAAGCCCGATTCAATCGTGAATAAAAATACGGTATAATAGAATTATTATATTTTAACCAACAGTTTAACATGTGATGTGAAAAAATGTATTTATAGAGTTGAACTATTTTAATACTGATTTGAATTCTAATGAATTTTGTTAATAACTGAGGCAAACGAACAAATGTCACCGAGCACCGCTCCTTTATTTCCTAAACAAGGCGGGGATTTATAAAAGCCAGTCTACTTGGTTCACTCACATAACTCAGTCTTGTGAAAGGGTGAGATAAAGAGGAAAAAAATGAAGGACCTTTTCTAATGAAGAAGATGAAGTTATTATTCAAACATATATCTCGGATAACTCTTGTAATTTAAATGCTTATTGTAAAGAGTTTACGCGAGAATAAAATAAAGAATGATCGGCTCACGAGATATGACAAGGAGCCCTTTTTTCAAACCTTGTACTATTACTGAACCAACAGGGTGTATATTTTTGGGTCTTTCCTGTTGACTAGAGTCTTTAAGTCAAGATATGACGATGTACGACTTTCGTGGGCATCTAATGAACTATACGGGCGTGTTTCGTATTATTATACGCAAAAAAGATTTTTATTGATTACATCATTACTCCTATTTGACAATGTTGTTTTAGAAGAGGACAATGAAGGACTACATAACGAGCTTATTTTTAAGTATTTGAATTACGGAAAATTGTCCAAAAATTACAGTTGTTTGGAATATTGGACCTGTGATGTCATGTTTTATCTATTTCGAGATAACTGTATTTGCAGAATGTATACAAAATCAAAACCTGCTAAATATGGCGTCAAAATATTGCGTGAGTGTTTCTAAGACAGTCTGTCTTAACTGTCTTAAAAAATTTACATATTCATATAAGGATGATGCTGGCAAAGGGAGAAGTAGTGACTGTTTCTTAACTTTTAGATATTTCTTTTCTTTTTATACTTTCATAATACTTTGCTATCAATTTTACCTCTATTTTATTCTGAATATACAGGTCCTAACCAATGACATCCTTGTCATCCATGTGCAATGACATCCTTGTCCTTTATTTGAAATAACCAATGATATTACTATACGTACGTAAGAAAGATAAACCTCATTAGATCCTATTCTCCACAAACTTTTTTAAATTTTGCGAATGTATTCAATAACCTTTACCCGCGTCGATGCAAATAAGAAATATAATAAGAATAATTAAAATTTATTAAGATTTCAGTAAGTAATGCATATAGCTATATTTTTAGAAGAAAACAACTCTAATTTGCTATGTAATGTTTTTTTCTAAGACTCATTGAAAGTGATAAGAAAGATATTGTTTATAAGAAGCTAAAAATATTTAAACGGAAAAGCCAAATTCTTTATAGTAATATATTTAGATGGAATAATCAAAGACTTGGTTGCAATCGAACCCTATAAAAGCTCCACCTACATTATGTATTTTTATATCATTTTGCGACAATATGAACTATATGGTTAAAGCTAGATTAATTTCTGTTTTTAAACTGGCCGTACGCCTGTACCGTTTTCCCTGGAAACTCTTTGATGTAGAAATTTGAAATTTGGAAAAGTGATAAAAGCTAGTAACTGTCATCTATCACAATAGCTAAAGACAAAAATTTTTAATTAGAAATTCTACGGGGGGCTAATTAAACACTCGCGAAAAAATACGCGAAACCATTCCATACATAGTGGGGGGTTCCTTTTGAAAAGGCTAGTTATAAGGATCTCAAAAATATTTCTTTTCCTAATTTTAGGCACTAATTTTTTTAGAATTATACTGGAGAATATGCAAAAAGTTTGTTCCCCTTTCCTTATTTCCAAAATTACTCAACCTAAAATTATGAAAAAAAAAACAGGATTTTGAATCCCGACTTTTTTAAATATTAAATATTTGCCGTGTTTTTATGTTTTTGAAGGGTACCATAAGCAATAAATTTACAGTTTCTTTTATTTTCAAAGCCGATTTTTTCAAAAAGCATGCGACGTATAAATTCGAAAGTTGGCACACTAATACATTTTATTAACCCACATATTTGGCTCATATGTTATCAACTTGTTTAAAATACTCGTAAAATAATTAAAGAGGGGGTAAATAAAGGTCTGCAAATAATTCTACCTCTAATCTTTTTCGTATTATTTCAAAAGACATGATATGATACATTTCAAATGGTAATTTCGAAAGACATGAGATGAGTAAGAACTTTTGGCATAAAGCATCGTTTCCTAATATAAATAAATGCTCCTACTTTAGAGATTTTTGGAATCGGTATCCAATCTACGTTTTTCTCCCTGAACTACATACACATCCATACACACAGATGGGTACTATATTTAACTCGGCAGCCTCTGAGCTAAGGGTGATCAAAATTAGCCATTGAGAGAAACTTCAGTGGTGAGTACAATTTACGCAGAAGCCTAGGGTGGTATTTCACTGCCGAGATCCGGAATAATAAAGGGCGTTAAACCTATTCCACACGCACAGTTCAGTCATGTGAATTTTCACTAAGATAAAAAGGCAAAATGCAAGGGAAATCCTTGTAGCGAAATAAAGTTATTGTTCAAAATTGTCAGTGTCTGAGATATTTTTTTGTATTTTCGATGAGTGACTCAAAAATATTGCTCTAGAATAATATATAGGTATTATCGACTTAAGTAATTACGTTGCGTTTTGCACTTTGTTACTAGGTTAAGATTAGAGATATCAAGGGATGAAATAGTTTAGTTAGTAATTTCGTCGAGAAATATCATCACAAGTAATTTAAATTTGGATATTATATTATATGTATTGAATTAGAATTTAAGTTCAATTTTGCGTAACCATAGGTTTAGGATAGAACTTAACAAATTTGTAAAACAATTCACCATTTTAAACTTAAAAAGTCAACTTCTATATTGGACTTTAAATTCAAATATGCATTTGATGATACATAAAGAAAATCCACGGTTACTTTATAAGAGATAACAAAATAAATTCATTGCTTTAATTAAAAGTAAAGGCTTTAAAAATTCTTGTATTTTAGTTGTGTAGTTTTTACCTTGGTTACTGCGAGAAAAGCACATCAAAAGCCCAAAAGGTAACGCATAATTTTGGTTTCAGTTCACAATTAACTATACAGTTTGTTTCAGTATTTCAAAATATAAAATTCTTATGCTTTATTTACACATGAAAGAATAGTTATTGCATTCAGGCATGTGCGTAATAGGAAAAACTTCCGACCAAACTAGTTTTTAAGATTCAGTAGCCAATTGGCAAAAACGGAAACCTTATAATTTTGTCCTGTCCGTCTCTCCGTCTATCTGTCTGTTCGTACGTTACAGCCATTTTACTTGGAAAAGATTGGCATTATATAGATGAAATATGGATGGTGGCTCTCTTTTATAAACAGCTATACAATAAAATAGTGCAATATTACACTTCAACATTAAGTTTTTGGAAGTTTTGTTGAGTGCACCTTTTGGGCTTTACCACATTTTTTTTATCATAACTTATTTAAGAACTATTTTGTGAATGCAGGTAATATTTCAAGTATAGCGTTACCAATAAAATACACGAAAAAAATCATTTCTAGCTCCCTAAACTCATAATAGCTAAAGAGTAATCAGTCTCAACGAAGTCCGCCTGGCCATAAATGAAAGACGATTACGACGAGGAATTTACCGATGTTGACATTTTCTTAAGAATCTGATGCACATGTAACCTTGGATAATCTGGAAGATGAGCACTTTTGTCGTATCGGCTGTTGGTTTGATAGTTTCCGCTACTTGTCATCCCTATATAGTTAGTAATAGCTTAGGGAGTTCAAAATTTAGGTTTTTTAAGCAGTTTTGGAATTTACAATATCAATTCGTTTTATAATTTGTAGGTCACTTTTTATTACGCGGTCATTTTTTAATCTCTTGGACCATTTTTTATTTCTTTTTAAAACTACATTAGTGAAGTTGTAATATTTGGACCCTTGTGTTATTGTATAAATTTTAAAACTTCATTGACTTCATTATACAATATGATATCAAAACGAGGGATGATATAGTATTATTTTATATTCTATGTTTTAAACCAATTACAGAAATTTTGAGTGAGTTCCTCAAATGTACAAAAACTTTGAATGTTGATTTTTAGGCGTGTACTATTCGTTTTAATATGACTTATCTTGTCAGGACATAGAAAGTAGAAATATATATAAGCTGATTGGTATGCCGAAAGTTTTTACAATTTTTTAAAATTTTGTCCTAAAATTACAAAAAATATTGTTATAATAAAATCTGACTGGCTTGTGAAAATCAACAACATTAACTTATTCGCCAGTAACAATTCTCGGTTACACAAAAACATCTCAGGTCCATTAAAAAAGTACTAAAAGTCATTCGCGTCTAGTAAAAGAAATTGTCTTTTGGCACTTAGTTATAAGTTGACAATTTTTGTATTTTATGTCCATGCAAATTCTTCAGAAACACGCATAGAAAAAATATATCAGAGTAAGATTGCTTTGAAATATAACTTTGCTTCATAGGAAGACGTCACATATCTTTAAGCCTTCATATCTAAACTTTTTTCACGTGACTGAACCGTGTAAGTGGGGCAAGTCTTCTGTCTTTTATGAGTTCACATCTCTGCAGGAAAATAAAAGAGGGTTTTTGCATGAGTTGTAAGCACCCCGGTTCCTTTGAACGATTCATTTCCCCAACTGGCGGATCTAAGGCTGCATCGGTTCGCTTGGCACGTGGAAATTTTTTTCGTCGATATCAGAGCATTATTATAGCTCACCCCTGCACAATAATACGACTGTCTACTGCGTTTACATACCACAATCTGTACGAATGTATTGCGTATTTTGATTCAATGACAATTGCGTTAGGAAGAAATCATACTGATCAGCCATGCAGATTAATATAAAAGTATGGGTATGTTTGAATACAAATTTTTCAACCTATAAATAGTCCCTTTTCTTAGTCATATACTTTAAAGTGATATATTATTATTTAAGTTGCTGTTTTGGGGCAAAATATGAGCCTATGAAAGAATTATTAATGCTAAATTTTTAGGAAAATCTTTTACTGCCAAAAGTGAATGTGGTATCCAGTATTTAGAATATTAAATGACTTAAAAATATTTTTTTATTAGATTATATTACTTATGCAAATCTAAATTTATCATAAGTTATCTAATACTTACCTCTCATAGTTTTTATTACCATAATATTATGTAATGACCATACGTTCTACCATAGAAATATGTTTAACATGAAGCAGTAGTATTAAAATAAATTAAGCATAATTATAAAGGGTTATGTTAATTGAGAAGTGCGATAGATCTCATTTAAAAAAAGCAAAATATTTCCACAAATACTCGGCTATAAATATTCGACGTCAAACTGTTTGTGGCTCGCTGGGTCATCTTAAGATAATTATTGCAATCGTTACCCTCTTTCATACACATTTTTTTAACACGTCTTTGTTTTAACACCCTAAGTTTATCATCTGAGTTTTAAATTAGCGATAGTCATGGAGAAAGATAAGCAAAAATGATAATAAGCAAGTGTAATTTTTTCCTTCCGAAAATTAAATTGAAATTGCAAGAGAATATATCCTATTTATTTTATATCTACAGAACCTTTTGTCCTTTAATATTAGTTTTATCACCTTTGTGATCCTGGTCATTTCTGAACTACATTAGATTTTAGTCTAGTCACTGCTATACTACAATCTGGAGATGGTGTAAATTTTTTAATAGACATCAAATTTGAACCACATATTGAACGTTGTAAAAAAGAAAAAAATGTGTCCAGTTTATTTAACTCTTATTGGTTGACTAATTCACAGTATTTTATGTATACAGAATGTAACATAAAATACCCAGAGGCTGTAAATACTTACAAATAAATAAATATATATTTATGTATAAATATTTACACACCCATACACATATACACACACACAAATATATATATATATATATATATATATATACTATGCAATTAGTAATAACTTTAAACACATCAGCGAGATATGTATTGGATTATACTTCGGCTAGATAAAAAGTTTAAAGCAACAAGCTCGGAATACATAGAGAAAAGTTATTGATAGTTTAAGAATATTTTATTATAAGGCATAAACAGGCCGAAGTATGTCAGTTAGCTCCAAAATTTCAAATACAGTTAAAGTTCATAGCTTAAAAAATTGATTTCAATCGACATCGAGTACTAACTCTTCCATTACACGAATTTTAACTAGGTCACGACTTTGTGTCCTGACGTAGTTAAAACTCAATATACGATCGATTGTTTTTAGTTAAAATATGGATTCTTTCTAATTTTTTGAATTGTGCCGAGTTTATCAAAATTACCGAATGACTTTTATGAAATGATTTATCTAAGTATATATTTATATGAAATACGACATCACAAATAATATATGCTTTGCCATGGGCAAGTCAATGGCTCCTACGAGTTTGTGAAATTTTGAGTCAGGAAATTCAAGAATGAGGACTATGATATTGAGAGTGCATCCCGTTCTGGAAGCCGCGACACTGTGAATCAAATGTACAACTATATGACATCTAATTAAAGAACATTCTTCTATTGGAATATTTTCCTTGTTCTGTAATCGGAATTATGGTAAAATAAAGATAATTTGTTTCTTAATTTGTAAAAAGTCCAAAATACAGTATTTAGGGACTTTCAAAAACCGCCAAGAACAATTTAGGGAAAAATATTATACAGCCCGATAGCTGATTAGAAATTTTTGTTTCGTACATATGGCAAATATAAGTTAGTTGCGTCCAAAAAGTTAAACGCATATGCCAAATATAAGTTAAGTATATATGGTAAATAAATGTTAACAACCGGTCATATTCTGTGACTCCAAAGGAAAGAAAACAATGTTAAAAATATTCGTAGTGAAAATCTTCCATTCCGCCTTTTTTATCGCACACGAACACTTTAAAAAAAATAAAAAGGCAGCATTATCGAGGAAGTGAATAACTCTGTGCCAGCTTTTTTTAGGAGGGTGGAAAACATACGAGTAAAAAGTACTTTAAAGTACGATAACTTTGAAAAATAAGTTTATTTTTCCAAAAGAACGTTGCTCATACTTTTTGCCTTTCCTTTTCATCTGATTTTTTTCAACTGACTGAGTCATGTAAGTGAGGCAAGTCAAAATGGATAAATAGTGGGTCGGAGTTACGCATGGTTGTTCTCTTCAATGGTTAATTTTCACTACCTCAAAAGTGGACATCGTGGAGTTAATGATTATCTATTTCAATATTTTAAGACACATTTTATCAAAAATAATTCAAACTAATAAAAAAAAAACATTCAAACTAATAAAGTGCATTGAAATTAAAATTATAATACAAATATTTCATCGGATAGTTATTGGCTTGATAAATGTATGAAAAGTCAAATAATATGTATTTTTTAATATTTCGATGAAAACCTGTCTGTTGCATAATTGAGGATTACTTGATTACATATCGTTCAAAAAATAGATAGATTATGTCGATTTTTTTATATAAAACAAAAATGAGATACGGGTAAAGTAAATTAAAATATTTGTCAAAACAAAATTTTATACATTTCGTTGAAAAGAGGGAATTACTCATAACGAACGAATTAATCAATAATATATTTCATATTTCTTTACTTCCACACCATTTATTGTATTGAGTTGTTTGTGTCAATAATATCTTTGACGTTCAATTGTGCCCTTAGATAGCATAATATTAAAATTTGATAATATCGTCCATTACAAAAATGACATTTAATAAAATGTTATTTCATTATTAGGGTAAAATTTTACTGTCATAATTATTACTGTTTATTCATCGAGTTCGTGAAAATATATATTTATACATCAACCAAAAATCTGCACATAGTATAATTCCATGTCCTTTGTTATTACTTATATTTTAAAAGAAGTTTTATAATAAACTTTTCTCTATTAGTATAGTTATTTTAAATATGTAATAGAGATTGATAGCCTTCTATTGTCAATTGTGATGTACGGTACTTGCAATTTAATTTAATTTATCCTTCTATACATATCACTATTTTTATTTATGAGGAAAATTAGTAAGTTACTAAAATCTCTCGATGCACTGCAAAGGGGGATTAATGTGTTTAGATTAAGTTCAAATTTTTTTTTTAATTACTTGTTAATCCATAGCAAAAGGTAAATTTAAGTTCAAAATCACTTATCAAATTTGAAATATGAAATCATATAATTGGTGTTCTTGTTACATTCATAAATAGGAATAAATATTGTGTAAGTGCCGATGAATTCATATAAAACAAAAAATAATAACTTTTTAATTTTTTTAAATACTGTTACAGCCCTAGTAACCTGTTAATTTTAAAACCCATACCTCGACTTTCAGAATATTCAGGTATTTTTAAGGTTGATGAATAATTCAGGTCAAAAGATTTCTAATTACCACAATTATGATAATTTTTTGGGATATAGCTTTTTATATTTACAATTGGTTGTTTTTAGTTAAAATATACGACAATCTGCCTTTTAATAAATTTTTTAATTGTGCTGAGATTATCAATATTATCGATTGACTTTTATGATATTATTTATCTAAGTATACATGAAATACTTATGGGTCTGTAATTAATAGGGTCCATTTATAATTTCGACATTCTCAATTGTCCGTCCTTTAGACATGGCCTCATAGTTTCTATAGTTTTAGCCCTATGCACATGCATTTTTGCAAGTGGATGCTTCACATATAGATGTCAATATAAGACAACTTATTGCTTCATGTATAACTACATGCAAATATTACAAAGAAAATTAACATATTTTCCCTAAACGTAAAATGGTTGCAAACATTTTTTGTGCTTTGTATGTACAGTGAAATTTGTGAACAATATTATAAATCATTTTCGAATATACAGTCGCTCTTTACCGAAACCTCCTTAAAGTACCTCCTAATGTACTTAATTATATATATAATCCTTTTGGTTCAAAAGGGCTAAAATAAAATCTGCAATCTGTAAAAATATTTTTGCTAGAAAATATGCTTTTCACACACAAAATATTTACGTTTAAAAATGAATAAGTTTATTAAAGCGTGAATATTTTTTACAGTTGTTATATTTAATTATCGCTTTCAATAAATTTGTATCTAATATAATATTATTAATGATTTTAAATTACATACTAATATTAAAATTTCATAGCAGTGTAATAAAGTTATGTATAAAATAACCATTAAAAACCAGTGTAACCATTAGAAACTGTGCACCTGTGTATTTAGATTCCTTTTGCCCAAGATATAAATAGTTGTCCATACAAAATAAAAGACATATACACACACCTATGGTAGAGATTTTTATTCATTTTTAGGTTCCCGTAGTAAAACTAGGAACCTTTTTAACTTTGCTATGTATTTCTGTTTTTCTGTTCATCTCTATGTCACAGCCGTTTTGCTCGCAGTACTACAAAACTGAAATTTGGCATATTGTACATATTCATGCATCTACGAAGTTAAGAAATAACATTTTTAAAAAATTTTAAAGGGTACCTTCCCTGCATGTGAAGTTTTCGTACACCCAACTGTGTAGGGTATGGTTGAGTAGGTATTTTATTTGATATTGGGATGTGGGATAAAGACTTTTTTGATACAGACATGTTTATAAAATAGTGAACTAGTATTTTATAAACATGTACGGTAGTTTTTGTTAGATTGACGTTTCTCCATCCCTACCAGATAAAGCGTTATTTTTTAATATCTAAAATTTATTTATAATAGTAGTATATATAAAGAAATTAAAGGGAATATAATCACCAATATACACATATGATACGACATATATAGTAGGTATTTTAGGCCTATAAAATATTTAGTAGGCATACGGTGTGAAAAATTTATATCTTTTTATGTCATAATAAAAATACCATGTACTTTTAAATATTTATAAGAGCCAAATGTACAAGAAGGCCTCATAGTGTGAGTTCTGTTTTTTTTATTTTTCACTACCAATTCGTGTCAATAAAGTGTAAAAATTAAATTTTTTGAACGTATCCCTAATAGGATGTTGAGTGACGTCAATCAATCTGCCTACAAAAAAATATAGACGGCATCAAATTGGCAATAGAGAGCGGCTTGATGTAGTTATTTTCGAATTTTTGTTAAGCTCTTGATTATTAATTTATAACTTTAGGAGTTTCTTGTTGAAAGAAATTAAAAAAAAGGAAACTTATAACTTGTAAACGAAAATATTTTTAACATAAAGTCTCTTAGCTCTATAATCTCATCGTCTTCCTCCTATGCGAAGTTTGGGCAAATTTTTTCGTATACCCTGTTATGTATGATATCGTTGAGCAGGTATTTTGAAAATATTGAGGATGTGGGGAGAATAATTTGTTGTTAGAGTTACTTTTCAATATCCCTACCAGATAAAGTGCTGTATTTGAGTGTATGAAAATCATTTATAATAGCAGAACATATAACAAAATTAAAGGGAATATCACGGCTGCGTAAGTTCTTCTAGTTTACGACTAATAGTCGAGCAATTCTCACCTGTGAAGGAAAAAGTAGGCATTTTACGCTTGTGAAAAATATAGTAGGGGTAGTAGGTATATACCATGTGAAAAATTTATGCTTTTTAATAGAATAATAAAGATACTATGTATGTTTTAAATATTTTTGAGAGCCCAATATATTGCAAACCCTCATAGTGTGTATTCTGTAATTTTATTATTCATTACCAATTCGTGCCAAATAAATGTTCTTTACAATTAAATTGTTTGAATGTTACTACTATCACATAATATATTGTGCTAAGTAATATAATTGATACTAGGTACAAAAAGTATAGGCAGCATCAAACAGGAAGCGGCATAATTTAATTATTTTCCAATAATTTTTTTGTTAAGCTTTTTATTATTGTTTTAAAATTTTTTGGGTTTCTCGTAGAAAGGACTTAAAAAATGGAAACTTCTAACTTGGAAACGAAAAAATGTTTACCATACTGTCTTTAGCCCTATAATCTCATCGCAAGGAAATGACAATACCATCTTAAAACGCACACGATTTAAGCTCTATCATAATATAATTTTGAAAAATCAATTCTCAATTGGAATTTATTATTTTTCACTCTAAAGAAAATACTATACATGAAAAAAATATATTTTCGGAATGTTTCTACTGAGAAAAATTCTCACCTTCGGGTCCAAAATGTTTTAATTTGGTTTTAATCTGTTCCATATTTTTCGGAAACATACAGATAATTATCTCACAGTACATGATTACAGAGAATATTGAATATATTTGGTGTTAATTTTGTAGAAATTCATTCTTCTCTATTAAATGAAACTACGTTATACAGTATTATTTATATTTTCTTTGCTAATTCTTATAAAATATCTTTGCTAATTGCCCACCAAAAGATGTTATAATAAAAGGTCATGGTAAAGACTTTAAATAGAGTAGATAGTAATTACATCACGTAGTTTCATTTAATTGTATTTCATGTATATCCTAGTGTTTTAAATTTACGCTAGCCCTTTATCAAATGTTACCTAAATAATAATTAATCATTGACATATAATAAATAAATAACAATGGTTAACTTTCACGTAATCACACAATTTTTTAACAGAAATTGGAATCTGATACATTTAAATTTATCATCCCGCTAGAGTAATAAAAAGTAAGCATATAAATAAATAGATCACGTGAATTTCGTTGCTCAATACAATAACGTAATTAAGCTATTTATAATATAATCGACGGGCGATCACTTTAGTCTTACGCTAGTTATTTAACAAGGTCTTTATGCCCTAAAACTAGAAGGACGACTGGAAGAAGGACCATTAATTATTAAGTGCCTTAGCGACTTGCTGTCATCAATTACATTATCCTTGAGGCATTGAACCTATTTCCTAATGATCAGAGATCTGAAATCTTGGCGGAGAAGTTCGGCAGAGTAATTTATATTTCCAAATTCATGTTTTATTAGTTTCTAATCATTGCGACGGAAGTGCGAAGTGGAATATGTTAAAAACCGTATAAAATACACATACTGTATTGAAAAATTTTCAACAGATGTTATTAAGGTTTTAGAAGTTATGGATCTAATTAGTATACAAAGGAACTGTAACTCAGTAAAAGCAACGAGAAAAATTTATAAAATTCGGTGCCTACTCCTACAAGTTGATCATGTGCACACCAATGGAATGGAAAATGACATGCTAGTATTAGATAGGTAAATAAATCAATACAGTATCTATAATATGTATGTAGTGTATATTTAATAGCGTTGGAAATCTTCGTATCTGCGAATTGTGGAAAATTTTGTGTCATTATTAAGATTAATGAAATATATTTTAATTCACGATTTCAAAAATATCGATCTATAATTAACGTTCGTTTGCAAAGATTCCAGTATCTAATATTTTTGTTTTTTATTTATTATTAGCATGTCATAATTTCAATCCTTCTGTGACTGTTTTATTTTGTTTTTTGTTTTGTGATTATTTTATTTTACAATACAAACGTATTTCGGAAAGGTTTGATTTTAAAATAACTTAGTTTTGAATAGCGGTTCGCATTTTGGAGTACTGTACAACTTGTAAAAATTTTTAATTGCAGTATAATAATTAAACATTTTAATTAACGTAACTGATTTTTTTTATAATTTACATGTAAATGTAATTTTAATACTCATTTTTTATTAAGGTTTTTCTGATAAAAATAACCAAACGCATAGTTTTTGAAAAAAACGCAATACTTGAAATACTTACTTTAATACATTTCAGAAAATGATTATAATTTTGTTTTTATATGGAAAGCACGTATATAGTTTTTGGTTCATTTCATCTTACGAGTATCTTATATTATATTTACTGATAACGTCTTAGTTTTTCATAATGTGAAATACAATAGTGCATAACTACAAATATCTTTCTTGGGAAATCAGGTATAACATGAGAGCACCTGAAACCTCACAATTTAGTTTCCATGGGCTGTATGTATGCCAACTACTTTGATTACGCATCAAATTAATAAGATAAATGAATAGAGAGGTACCCAGTGTGATGTCATATCGGCATCCAACACGATAAACATTCTTAATTACCTTCAAAATAGAAGATATAATGGCGACCCAATAGATACGAGCTACATCTTTTTAATATAACAAGCAGATAATGTTTGCAAATACACGGTAGAAACCGAATATCACTGGTTTAGGATATAGTATTGAGTTAATTTAAATCTATCAGGTAACATTTATACACTTTTATCGCTTATCTTAATGTTTTTTGTCCTAAAGTTTAGCCTTAAATTTTAGAGAATATATCAATTTAAATTATTTCTAAACATTCGAACCAAAACAAACTTACATTCTTCTATCTATGTAATAAAACCTATATATATAATTTTTGAAAGACATGCATCTAAGTAACAAGTCAAATATTGCAAATACGCCTTTAGGGTCGGGGCTATCCTCTAAAATATAAATGAAGAAAAGTAACAAATACGTTCTAAATATTTCCTTTATTAAAAATATTTAATCACATTCTTTGTCGCGCACAAGCACAGTAACAAAGCATAAAAAGACATTTAACATTATTTTGTAAGTTAATTTTTTTATAATTTATTCCTGCGCCAGCTTTTTGCAAGAGTATATGGAAAACATTAAATATACCTCAGAGAAAAAGAACTTACCTAAGGACATTTCTAACTTTTTTAATTTTCTTTATTATTTTATTTTTTAGTGACTAAGTCTAGTAAGTGGGTCAAGTTTATCACCTTTAGTGAAACCGTATTTCAACGGATAAATAATATTCCTTCTTCTGCATAAGTTGTGTATGCTACTGATGGTTCTTCTAAATGAGTAAATTCGACATACTTAAATATGCCCACTTGGCTGCCGGCTGTTTTATTGCTGAGTATTATCGTAGCTGTTCTATGGATATTGATGTAGCTGGTTTAATGATTTATGTCTTATTTTAAGTTCATAATTTGTTTCGCATATCTATTCAAACGTGGGTTTATATTAAATATAATTGTTACTTAGTAAGAATAATGTCTGTTATCAGCTGCACATAGTATACATATCACGGATAGGAATGTGTCAAATAATTTACTTCATTCAATACATTTTCCATAATTGTTTCAAATTATTTGTTATATGAATATTTTATCACGAATATTTTGCCACCCTAAAACAAAAAGCTCTGCAAATTTGATTAAGTGGATGTTCTCAAAACCAACAATATGTATGATGTATATAAATGAAATGATAAAGAAATTCTTCGTTACCTGAAATATGCACGATAAGTTGCTTAAAAGTAAAGTACAAAAAACGACATCACAAGATGTCGTAATGGTTGTCAAAAACTTATTTCAACGTAGTTGGTTTTTTTATAAGTATACATCTGTGTTTGATATGAATAGAGCGGCTACGTCCTTGTGCAACAATATTTCTACTCAAAGTAAGCAAACGTCCGTGCAGATTACGGAAAGCAAGGGTCTTAATGAACTGCATCAAAGATTAGAACATATACGTCATTATTAAATTCATAAAATAGGAACTAATGGTCGGGTGAAACTACATCCAGCCAGGCTTTCGATATTGTCTTTAAATTTGCGGTGGTCGATATAAATTATTGAACATAAAGAAATTTTAATAAATAGCATCACCTCTCTATAGTATCTCTATATAGGAAAGTTTCAATTTTATTTGCCATATATTGGACATAACATATTTTAATTTTAAACTCTTTTCTATAAACGTGTGTTAATCAAACCCATCCCAGGTTTGATTTGTCTCTATTATCATTTACAATGTTAACACTTTGCGTACAAGTAAGTGAAAAAGAAATAAAACTAATTTTATCAATATAGGTACAGCATTAAGCTTCGTAGTTATGACTACATAAATAAAATTTCCTTAGCTCTTTATATCCTTCGTACCATGGGTTTTCCGAAGAGCTTGTTTAATAGTAATAGATCTTAAATTGTATCGATCTATATGGATAAGCGGGTTTAATAATATGCTCGGAAATACGACGCCAGTTACTTCACACGTGGCTGCTAGATGAATTTCGGGCATGTGTATTCGTAGACTACTTCACCTGAGCGAGGGCGGTCTCTAAGGAACGAAGCGTGTCGGTAATAGGTTACGGTACAATGGTCAGATGTAGGGACAGCGTGAACGACGGCGAAATACCAACTGTAACGTATGGGCAATGTTCTGGAAACGGTATTACGAAATAGGGAAAAAAATAAAATATTGGCTCGTCGAGTTTTCGTAAAAATTCTGTCGTTACATTAACATCTGTTCGTTCTATTACAACTTGTAACGCTAGGTGAGAAAGCGGGGGGGGGGGGGGGGGGACTAACGCCTGGCTTTCTTTTACATTTCTCGGCTAAAAAATTGGTAAACATTTTTCTTTACTATTAAATGTCAATTTTGAACATTAGCTAATCCGTCGATTTATAAAGTAAAGAAAACCATTTCAATCTGTATTAAAAATTAATGAAAATTCCGTGATTTTTTTTAGAGTTCGTTACATAACGGTCCGCATGGAATCCCAATGTAATAACCTTAGACGTAAGTCTAATTTCTAAACGAAACAAACGTAGGCTTAAATTTTACACATGTTATGTAATTATTTTACTCAAAAGCAAAAATGGTATTTGAACTGATTTAAAATTTTATTTTTCGTTCATGCAGGAGGCGATGAAGAGTGGGTAAAACATTTTATTCCGCGTAGACTTGGGGGACGTGGTGTAAAAACTTCTGTGAGTAGGTTACTTTTTTATTACTATTCGCTTTTTTTTTAAATGTAGCAACGGGGGAAAACATTAAAATTTATATTTCTTGACCTATATTTTTATTAGAGCTATTTCGAAAATCTTGACACACACTCTGGCACCCGGAATATTTTATCAATATTAAAGAATCCACTTTATTTTAACAAACGATTAATAATATTATTTTCAACTGTAATTTCGTCTACGTTGTGTAATATTACCCAGTCTTACCATAATCCTTGAATTGAAAATTAGTATTAATATCATAGTTATAGATTTTAAATAATATACGTAGGTGTAGAATACTTGACGTACGAGCTCGAGCACGACTTATACATACCCCGTTCTCAGGATACGGTAGCCAAATTTAAAAAAACGAAACCTTTATAATTTCGTCCTATCCATTTGCTGTTTGTCCGTACATTACAACAATTTTACTTGCAAACTATTTGCGCTATTTAGATACGATTTGGGTGGTAGGTATTTTCTATGAACCGCTATAAAAGGAAATAATTGAATATGAAAAAAATATATATTAGGGATGATACTCCACACATGTAACTGAAAATTCAGTACACATAGGCTTGTGGAGTATTGTTAGATAAATCTTAAATGTGATATAGAGTTTCCATAATAATTTTATTAATGAAGTTTTTATAAAAGAAATATATCCACCCCTCTAATTTTTCAACTAACGTTTGTTAAATTCATGAAAAAATAAGGTACTTAAACATATAATAATCCTTCACGGAAAATTGGTTTGAACAAAATACGCTGTGTTTTTTTTGAGATGTAGGATGCTTTCGGTACCTGCCGCAGCAAAAAATATATTAGGCTTACATTTATGCAGAATGCCGGACACACATCTTTACTGCAACCTTGTATTACCACCCGAGAAGGAACACAGCTTGATAAGTGTTTCGTAAATTTTACTTGTAAAGCTGGAATATATTACTCTTTATTTACATATCGCAAGCCTTGGTGGTCACGCAAATAGTTAAATAGCACGATATTATAGTATAATAAAATCATTGATTTGAGAAGGGTTTATTTCATGTGACTCGCATTTGGAAAATATTGTACAACTTAAAAGGAAATATTATAAATTATCATTTACTACTAAGTTTAGTTCATCATCCCCCAATTACTCGAACTGTAAACTATACCTACAAACGCCAAAATGTACCTGACTGGATTGGAAATAAGTTTAATATCGTTTGGTGTTACAAAATCATTTGGGCACCTGGCCGCCTCGCTATCAGCCAATTTTATTATTTTTATTGACTAATACATCAATAACACATTTTTTTAATCAAATTTGAAAGCAGAATTGTTAACCCTAAAAGTGATGAGATGAGTTATTTACTCAACCCTTCTTTTGGCGTCAATTTTAAATTAACCCTAAAAGTCAATTTGGGCCAATTTGAGGTTAGTTTGGAATTGACCCTAAAGGTCAATTTGAAATCAGAATTGTTAACGCTATGAGTGATGAGAGAAGTAATTTACTCAAACCTAAAAGCAGGGTTAAGTAAATAACTCCACTCATCTTGAACATTAAGTTATTTAAAAATAAATGTGCAATAAATAATTCTTATTCTTATCAATTATATTGGTTATTATGACAATTTATGCAAAAGGTGAATATATTGGCCGGAAAAATAAATGAAAAATTGAAATGTTAACTATTGGTCTTCTAAATTTTTTTTAATTGACGTTAAACATAACAGTTTGCTTTGCGAAAAATATTTGGGTGCAATGCTGAACATTAAATAGTAGTACAAAGTACTTTTATAAGGGACATTGACCAAATTGAGGATAAACCAATAAGACAAAACAAAACTCCGAATCAAAATCCTAACTAAAATAATAATTGTCTGTTATTATGTTCGTTTTTCTTTCTTTCAAACTTGTAAACCCTAAGAGGGTTTAATGAGCTTTTGTACACAGAAAATAGAACTTAGATTAGAAAGTACAATTATTTAAGTTGTCATTCGGAAGACATACCTGTCGTCAACAGGTAATACACAATGAACCTTTTAATTAAAAATAAGTTTGTTGTTGCTGAATATCATACTCATGAATGTATATTGTGATAACATGTGAATCCTTGCATGAATTAAATATGCTATTGGCCAGTAAGCAGGTAAAAAACAAGTACAAAAATTAGTTCGATACCACATATTAGTTTAAAATTTTGAAAAGTATTCATTTATAAAAATAATATTTTTTATAATTTCAGATATTTTGTTCGAAAATTTGAATAGTATTTCTGTCTAGTACAATATTTTCTCCCGTATTTTTTGGAAAGTTCTCTTTTTGACATTTTTTCATTGCGGTAAACCAAATATCTTAAGATATTATTTTTTATGCTTCGCCAATTTAATTTTCTTCCTGAAGCAGATAAATATCATTTTGAGAAAATGGAGAAAAATTTTGAACCTAGTAGTTTCATAAAAAGTGGTTTTAACCATCATAGTCACGTAATATTTATTTAAAATTAATGAAATGGGAAAAGAAAATGTCTTTATGTTTATTGTTTTTCTTATTATGAGTAATTATTTAGTTTTTCTATTTTTATACAAATATCGGTGTAATGATTCACTTACCATAACTTACATTTTATACTTAGGGCAGTATTGAATAAGAAATTGGGCCACAAGAAAAATTCGGAACAAAAATCACCATCGGAATAATATTTTACAAGATAAATTGTCGACCAAATGGAGAGAACAACAAAACTGATAGTTTGCGTAGTGAGCATTCGAAAAGCGGGGCTATCATAAAAGCAAATTGGGCGCGCCGAAGCCGTTCAAAACGGCAAATTAGAGCGTTGTCGGTAATTAAATTTTAGCCAAGAGATACACCGAGCGGGTCCCGACTCGGGTCCCGACGACTAGCTATTTTCCGAACATATTTTAATTAAAATGTGTTACGATGGAGCTTCTTAATCTAGGCGGTATTTTGCATGTTTCATGGCAGGCGAGATTCGGGCAGGGTGGTTGTCACCAGCGATAAGGGACGAGCAATAATTCAATTTTAATAATTCGCTTTGTGTTGCGTTTATTTAATGATATTGGTCTCGGTATATTTTCGTCCGTGCTGTAGTTTTTCTTCATTTTTCATCGTTCGTTCACATATTTATTTATTTACTTGAGACTAATAAATGTTATGAATAAGTTTAACAGTCACCCAGTATAATCGTATATCTTTTTTTACGGGCCTTTGTAAAAAGAAATAAAATATTATGTTATAGTATAGCCATACATCAGATTACGAGAATTTTTTAATTTTTGGATTTTTTAAAATATTTATATTAAATTGCGCGAAGGATCTGAATATATATTAATATACTCCCTACATCTCATAAGATGTTCAGGTTCAAGAAAAGGGTATTTTTAAATTGTGTGTTCATTTAGAAAAAAAAATATTTGACCAATATTGGCTAAAAATACTAGTCATTCACATAAAGAAGAAAACACTAAAATGGTGGACGAATTATTTTAAATTCATGTATAAGGAAATAAATAACCATTCGTATTTTTTTAAATATTCTTTATTTTTGGAATAAATAACGGTCAATAACATCCGAGTCTATGAAGCGGATTGAGTAAATTGTAGGTTTATTAATAGCTTATAGAGTAAGAAATGAAAATACGGGAAGAAAATAACGGTCCCAAAGCTTAGACTCAAATTGAAATAATTAACGAAAAACTGTTAAATATTATTAGAAATCAATGCAAGGCAATAAATCCACAGACAACGACGCTACGATATTTTAAAGTTACTGAAGGGAATATGATATTATCACTGAAGGGGTATCACTGAAGGGAATATGGTATTATATTGTATCAAAAATACTCTTTTTGAGTTTATATTGTTCCTAATCTTTGTTTTTTCTTCAATTCTTTTAAATATACATGTCACAGTAGCGTGAACGTTTCAAATATATGTTGACATTTTTCTTACACTTGAAAAAATGTAGGAGTCCAAGCAAAGGGTAGTTTTGAAGAAAGGCAAGGGTATTATTTTGAATAAATACATGAAAAGGGACTTATATTGGCTAAAGTGCGAAGTACAATATATAAAAAAATAATATAAAATTCAATTGAATTACGTAACCTCCTTACGTAGTCTTGGTTCAGCATGATTATATGACAAATAGCTTGCATTTGGCTATGCTGATTTATTTTTAGGTGATTAACATACATTAAAAACGTATGTCTTAATTCATTATACTAATTATTTTCATTTATCGTGTTAAAGAATACATGACCCATCGCGTTTTTTTAACCTGCTTTATATATTTCAATACACAGCGGTTAATAATCTCCAGTGCTATGAATCGGACTGCGTAGCTAGAAGTTTTGTTGTTATTTTCCTAGAAAAACTAATTGGTCAAAAGTTTTAAAATGCGCGGAGAAAATACCAATGCACAGACACGAAGGAAAAGAATACAGAAAAAATATTAACTATTTCTAGTCATATTTTAATTTAACATAATAACTAATAATAACTTCCTACTAATTCGACGATGCTAAATGCAGAATTGCGGATATCAAACATATCAAAGTGATTTTAATCCATGCATCGTTATAATTTTTATAAATAAATTGTCAACGCTGCCTTCCACACGCAAGTGCGTCGCCCTCTAACTATCTAGGCGGGAGACGCGTAATGTTCGCACACCGAGCTGTCACTGCATAATAAACGAAATACTCGTACCGTCGGCTGCATGTACAGGCCTAATGATATTTTTCAGGGCAGTATTTTTCCTTAAGTATGAATCGTAAAATTTTATACCCCGCATACTACGTTTAGCACAGAAATGACGTTCGCTTGGGGTTAAATTTTGACTAGGAAGGGAGACCGAGATAATTGAAATAGACCACAAGGCATTGTCGTCTCGGTTGACGATATTTCTGTTACCCCGATTTTATGAAAAATCTTAATAGCAGTCGATCATATTTGCTGCTTTGTCATATCTTAGGGTGTTGAAATTGATTGGGAAGTAAAAAGAAGCAAATTTGACAAACAATCTTGCAAAATAACGATTACCTAAATCGAAGTTCTTTCGTCTAAATAAGAAAGTTTGTGATGCACAAGTTATCACATGACTAAAAATACAGATAATTACTGATCTGATAAGACTAATATTCATAAATATCATATACTCATAAATTTTCAAGGCTTACTATTTGTTGTCAATAAGACTTAATCTATAAGTATTTCCATAAAATATTTTTTTTGAGTTAGCTCCAAATTAAACGATCAACTGAGTATGCTAAAACTTTTCGTATTGTAACATATGGAACAAAAATAATTGCATGTATGACCGTTTTTATAATATTGAAATAAATATGGATTTAATTTAAACAATATTTAGTTTATTATTAATAACGACTTCTAGAGTATTATAATCGGAGCATAGTTTTATAAAAGCTGGAAAATATGTTTATAAATATACACTGCGAGCGTTGTAAGCAAACTGGAAAATTTGTAGTTGAAGGTTCATGCAGTATTTAAATTTTGGTTAATTATATTTTTAACATATGTGTATTGTGTTATCACAGTGGCATAAATCGAACGATGTTATTGTTTTTTATATTTTCTTAGACAAACATTGAATCATTATAGATTCGTCTTGTCCGTGTATGCTAATCTTGTAGTTTCTATAGTTTTATAGAAACTAGGTCGATGTAGTAGATCCAAGTTTATGTAATTTTGCAAGTATGTGCTTTAAATAAAGATGTCTATTAATTGATAGCGTAAAATTTATTTCTAAGGTATCTTACCTTATAAAAGTAGGGATTGAGAATCCGGAACGTTTATACACATTGAAAAACGAGTCAAATGAGAAGGCCCGCTCTCACCGACTCCATTTATAATGCTACTACACTATACAATGACATATTTATGCTAGAATAAGAAAGGAATTTTCATAAATGGAAAATATTGATTGAAAAGTTAATAAAAAGTAAAGCAAATTCTGGAGCTCCGCAGAATTTCTTTACAGTTCATTGTCGATTTATTCTAAAGAAGAAGGTAACAAATTCTTATCTTTACACAAAACAGACGGATCTCGGACTTACGAATACAATAAAGAAGCAAAGAAACGAATTGATAATCTAAGAGTGGAAGGTGTGCATAAGATTTTGTATATAAAAATAAGAGAGAAGATGAAAGTGATGGATAGACCAGAACATGCAAGAATTGAAATGTCATGGATAGATCACATTGCTTATATGTACGGAGTCAAATGGATAAAAATAATGACGTTATGGAGGGAACTGATAAGCAAAAGAAGACAAGGCAGACCATAGGCACGCTGGGCGAACGAGATAGAAAAAGGAGCAGAAACAAAGTACTCGATGACCCTCGTAATAGACCAAGGGCGCTGAAAGAAGCTGGAGGAGGCCTTTGTCTGAATGGGATCCTAGTTATATTTAAATATATGCATTTATATCCTGTAATTTGCAGTTGCGGAAAAAAAGGTTTTCAATTTTTTTTCTATTTATTAATTAGGAAAAGATTATGAAATAAAAAATCTCCCATACCACATTGTATGATGCATAGATATAATGGTCTTTTAATATAGAGTCTAGTTTCCATTCATTCCTTTTAATTTTCTAGCCCCGTTTATAAAATTCCTGAAAATGGGTTTTCATGTTTACAATTAAATAAAATTATTTTGAGTAACCCCAATTCATCGGTTTTGGGACTGTAAGAAACATCTCGCAAATACGCGGAAATAACACAGAAGAAAGATGACCTAGAAAATCTGAAAAAAACGCAGAAAGAGAACCTCAATAACAGGTCTAATTGGTGTTGTAATAGAATCCTTATTTCGCTACCTGCTAAAAGATTCTAAAGATACGATCTTCATGAATTTTTTAGCCGAATAAGAGCTTTAATACGGCATAAGAAATTATAAAATATATATAGTTTCATATTTTGTGCAATTATTACGGAATATTAATTTATACGTTTTTTAATACAAATATAACAAGATTTTTGGGAGTTTAGTTTATTTAACCGAATTCGAAAATAGTACATGTTTAAATATTCATTGAATTCTGTGCGCATTATTCCAATGTATGCATTATATGCAGGTATGTCCTTGAAATGTGCAAGTATAAGTTAGAACTTGAGATAATGTTTATTTGTTAGCTATTTACTTACAAAATAGGTTAATCTTTATAAAATTTTGTACATCAATATAAAATATTATAGACTAATATACATGATTATTTCGGGAAACGCACAAAAGAACAAACGCCAGAATACCCAGTTCCTTAGAGAATGAACAAAATGACTTTCATTAGGGAGTTGATACTAACTTACTCAAGTAAAAAACATCTTAAACAAATAATTAATTACTTGCAATATTTCTATTCTATTTTCAATTTAGCCAAAGGACAAATTTAGGTTTTACTGGTAGAAGAAATTTAAAACAAGACACAAGTGGGAATTTGTTTCCTTCATTCTAAAGTCGCAATCGGATGTTTAAACGGATAGTAAATGCATTCTCGGTCGCGTCTGATAAAAATATTTTTTGAAATGAAAATCAATATTCTGGAATAGATTTTGGATGAGTCTGGAATGGAGTTTGATGAGGTTTTCACTATCAAGAAGAGCATTGATTCAGGACGTTTCGAAGAATGAAACTTAGTTTATATTCACAGGTCGCAGAGTTATATTAATATTTGTAAGGCGCCTCCTAAAACACAAGTAAGTAGGAAGCGGCACCACAACGGCAACGACACTGAAATAATTCCGTTAGATAAAAGCTCAAATTCAGTAACGATTGGGAAAGCTACAACTTTCCTAGGAGCGGCGCAGCAGAAAAAAATCGTTGCAATATTATTTTCATTTTGTGTATATATGCTCTCATAACATTTTAATTTATACGGTATTGTATATATACTAATCATAAATTTTTAAATTATGCCTCTAAAAAAGAATAATACTGTAATAATACAAAAATTAATAATTAGTTCTTATCTACGTTATTAATGCCACTGATCAATGATGATAACATTTGTAAAAAAAAATGAATTGCCGAAATGTTTCCATTGATAATATTTTTTCTTTAAAGTACAAAGAGAAAATGAATAAACCGAAATTTCATAATGACTGCGATACGTTAGTCCTATAAAGTTTACGTACTAATATAATGTTTAAAGTTTGATACGAAATTGAACAGAAAAAATGAAACAAAAGCGATTAAGAAAGCCTCTTTTCGTTTGATCATATTGTATATTGCCATTATCGGTCAGCTTCAACGAACTGTTTCGCAACGTTCATCAAACCACATGGGCACAGCATCCTATCTATTACTCTACATTTATTATTACTATATGAATTGAATGTTGCACACGAAAAGTAGCTGACGCAAAAATCTGATTTTGCTACCGAATCAACTGAGGATAAATTTATGGTAATACACGCTGAAATACTTTTTACATAAATCATAAACTATGTAAATTAGTAATTGGCCGTGTCGCCAAAATATTATGGCACTCAACCCGTCATTTGACTGAGCATTATGTACGTATTATTTAAGTTTAATAAAAATGTTCCCTCATTGTGATTCCCATAATGAAATTAATGAAAAGAATTTTTACATGTTAAAGGCCTTGAATGGTTTTTATTTTATCAAATTAAAACATGGATGAAGCAGTTAAGCAAAAGTTAATAGTCTAATTTTTTGAAAACCCCTGGTGGCTTATAAAACCCATTTGTTGATAACTGATAGTACATCATTAAAATTACGGAAAAGGTACATAAAACTACTCAAAATCTAAATTGTTTGTGAGAAATTGGATTTTTGTATTAGTTATCAGATAAAATAATATTTATTAAATAAAGTTTTTTTTATTCCATTAAGATTCAAAGAATTAAAGATAGATAGTCTTGCATTAAAGAACACTGCTTAAGAGTTAAATATGGTCAAGATGTTAATAAATAGGTATTATCATAATGTTTTTATAAATTCTAACATTCCGTTTTTTTTTCATTTTAACCAGGAATTAAAAATTTAAACAGATTTGTTCGAACTTTTTTTTTTATAATGCATTACGTTATAAACTTTTCAAGTTCCAACGCTCTTTAATTGCACTATTTATCGTTAAAAGGTTTTGATTATAGTTTCTAGAACTATCGTCTCAAGTGATTGCCGTAACGGTATGAAATTCTCTGCCCAGTGCTTCTTCAAACTAATCGTTTAGAATAAAAAATACCTTTAACATTCGGGCCGTGGCAAAGACGTATCAAAATATTATCATACGCATAACTAGCGATTATTATTTCGACTTTGATGTTGGAATTTATTTTTGGACATACAATTATCAGCCTAGTAACTTTCGTATCTGTTACTAAGAGAGAGTTATGCTCTCATGTTTGATTGCTAGTTTTCATATTTTATAAAAGTTTGTCTTTTTTCGAGTCGATAACATATTTTTATCTGATAATAAAAATAATTTCGATATGCGTATTTCGAAATTAATTTTGTGATCAGGCGGTTCTCCAATAAAACAATAACTTAATTTTAAACATTAAGTGAGAAATGCGATGTATAGCAGACAATACACCAGAGAGTAGCAACCCTAGTTATGATTTCGTTACTGTTAATAAAAATTTTAATATTATACTGACACTAAATGTATGAAATATAGATACTGAATTAAAATACAGCTATTTAACTGGGCTTAAAGGAAAAAGGCTCATAAAATACGACAAGCCTTTGCAATTTGTGTATTACAAAACGATGAAGAAAATTAAAGGGCCGCTAAAACCGCGTATGAGGGACGTTAATATATGCGTGGCCGTAAGTAACAGTTATTAGTATGAGAAATGCGGGATATCATTCCGAAGGAGCTGGAGAATATATTTGCATAATTCAATTGTACGTTGCTGTGGAATTTATTGAAACCAACTTGGGTAATTTGCACTGGAGAAAGGGAGGAGTATTTGTGTACATTTGTACGTTCAATGTGTACAAAAGTATACGCATGGAGGTTACTTTTTTTTGTTTATTTTACTTATCTACCTTTAAATGGAAATTTTGTTCATGTTGTATTTATAAAGTAAAATATGTTCATCTTTTATTTAGAGCTTATGCACGGTGTTAGCAAGATATTTTAGCTTCAGTAAAAATTGTAGACCATTTCAGTAGAATTAATATTTATGCATGTAAAAAAGTAATAGATTAACAGTTAATTTAGAAATTGTCTTTACGTTTATATTTTAAAAAAATCGAAAAATTTGGGGCAGCCCTTTGTTTAAATTAATTTGGGTAGTCTTCGCCTTAGTTACGATTGTGATATTTCTTATGGATGTCTGAGGTAATTGTTAATTTTGGGCACCATGTATCATTAACCTAATTCAATATTATTGAATAATTTAACAAAAAATTTATAGGTTTACTATAAAAGAGCATAAGTTTATTAAAAACTGAGAAAAGTAGTTTTTAGGAAAATAACAAAGTACCATTATTTTGAAAAACTTTTTCTTTCCACTGGATCTATAAAAGCAGACCTTAGCTAAATTTGGAAAAGAACACATTTCAAAAAAATGTTTTATTTCAGTCAATTCAATAATTTTATAAAAATGAATATATTTAAGGATCTCTGGAAATCTATAGGAAGTACGATTATATCTGATTAAAGTAATTTAATAAGATATTAATTATTGAATTGGCAATTAATATCATCATTATCCAGAGTATCTTAATTTGTTACAAAATTAAGTAATTTTTAACTAAAATTTAGGGCCTAGCTATGTTTTTGTTTTTACATTTTTCACAATTATTATTATTGAAACGTGATCCATTATTTGTAAAGTCAAATGATATTATGTATGCCAAAGGCTTGGTGTAAAAGCTAGAAATATTTATTATTTTTATTATTAAGATTATTAAGATTATCTAATCTTTGCTAATATCCCACCTGAAGATGTAATACAACGAAACCTAGGTCGTGGTAAAGAAATTAAAGATAGTAGAAATAATACTACATCACGTAGTTTCATTTAATTGTTAGAAATATTGTCGAAAAAACTCAGAGTGAAGATCTTTGGCAATATATACTTTCCAAACATTTGAGTAATTCCAAGATAGACTAATATTTTGAAATAATCATATAAATGTTTGAATAATTGAGGAAATCAGTTTTTTTAAATTAGGAGCTAATATGAGTGTCCGGTTATATTTTCAGCAAAATCGGTTGCATAATCTCTCTTATAGTGTTGACGACTAGAGTACAGGAAAAGGTGAACGCGTTCTCCAAGATATCCAGATAATGCCAAAAACCCAGATACATTACCAAGGATGGCGGGAACGTCGCACGATGGCCGATTAATCTAGTCTTTACAAAAGAATTGCTCATCAAAAAACATCATCTCTTTGATCATTTTTGTACGTATTTATTTAGGTCTTTATATCTTTGTAGGTAGTATCTATTTCAAATACTAGATACAATTAGGATTTATTATTACGTTCGTAATTATTATACAAAAACTATATAAAATTGATTCACACGCCTCCAGCCGTTATACCACTGTAACCTAATACAATCATATTTACAATTTGGAGTAAGACTAATGGAAGATAATGTATATATTGTTATACGATAATATAAAATTACTCCTGCAAAATGATTTTTCTAACAAAATTTTAGTCTATCGCAAACCAAGAACTATTTAACTTCTCTTTATATATTTAAAGCTGTTCTTAGAATTACTTCATGAAATCTCACAAATGGAAAATATGGTTTACATTTCTTTATTTATATTAACAAAAACAGGTCTTATAAAAACAGGCGCTAACTAGTCAATCACTTACGTCACTTATGAAATACCCTTTTGTATTGGTTGACGTTTAAATAAAAAGTTATCGTATAAAATAGATTTGTTTGGAAATAGCTATTTTATTATTTACCAAGTGACATGCAAAATATATACGATTTAGTTACTTTTATCATCTTAATAATGCAATATCATTATACATAAAGTCGATTTTAATATTAAATATATTAATATAAAAATCGAGTTTATGTAACTATTTAGAAAGGGTAAAACCAAATAAATTTTGTAACTAAAATCTGAACAATATTTAATATTATTATCATATTCTTCTATTGAAAAAAAAGTATCATATAAGTAGACATCCTTTCCCAATCGCTTAAGAATGATTGGTCACTGAAGTCATCAATATTTACTATGAGTGTTGCAAAACATGTATTATTGTCGTTAAGAGCTTATGGCAAAGAATGTTTAAATCGTTTCCACCTTGGCAATCTCGACTTTACGGGTTCCTTAGTAAAATTATCCGTTTGTCTGTCTGTTCTTCACAGGCTCATAGTTTTCCTAATTTTAGTGACAAGTAAAATTTTGCAATTATATGCTTGACATGGAGATCTGAATTAAAATATATATAGCAAAATAATTAAACGAGAAAATTGATGTATTTCTCTATACGAAAAGTGTGCAGGTAATGTGTTAAACATATTTGTACGTACCCTCTTAAATGGAATACTAATGGACAGGCTTTTACATTATGGGAAACAATTTCAAAAGTTAGGAGAAATTGCGAAACTGAGAAAGCATAATTTATTGCTATTACGACACACTCTTGGCTGCTTTTTACTTGTCTGTATGTATGTTATATATTATTATTAAAGTCTTTAACTTTAATGATAATATATAAATATATATATATATATATATATATATATATATATATATATACATATATATATATATATATATATATGTATATATATATATACATATGTATATATATATATATATGTATATATATATATATATATATGTATATGTATATGTATATATATATATATAACATCCACGTTAACAAGATCTAGAATAAATGGTATTGTTTTCCTATAACGTTTGCGGTGGGTTTTAAAAACTTTGATTTTCCATGACTTCAGATTAAGCATTTTAAGAAATAGGAGGGAGTGATGTTTTTTGTATATTTCGGTATATATTTGAAAATATTTTACCTAAAATTACGAAGAAATTTCGAAACTAGTATAACGTATACTTTAAATGGCATTTTACAATTTGTATATAATTTTTAAGTTATTTTCTAGTATTTAATTTGCATTAATTTATCTACCCCTCCCTAAATTTACACATAATATTTTTAAATATCGGCTGATGAGATACATGCGAGTTAAAGTTGCTTTTTGCTGTATTCAATTTCAAATTGATTAGTAATATGGGATTCGTTTTCTCTTTATGAGTTATGAAATCCTAAAAATATTTAAGTTATAAAGGTTTTAAGAATTATATATAAAAAAAAATGAGACGGGAATTGAGGAAATTCAACAAACTATATGAGCTCTTAATTACTTATTTGTTTATATTTGTTTATATAAAGGTACATATTTGTCTAAAATATGTTTTGTTTGAAAAAATACAAGGTTTTTGGACTGAGAATAGACAAAATTTAATAAATATAAAATTTTAATTTTTTAAAAACAAAACACATACTTAAACTTTAAATGGCGTTTTTCTCAAAACATCTTTCCCTCATTTTTTTTCAAATAGTCGTAATTTTTTATTATAATAACTAAGGATGATATAAACTTTTCTTTACGTTAATTAATGTTTTTTATACTTGCGATGCGCAAAATTGAGGAAATATCTATTTTTTTAACATGTCGCTGTTTTGTGAGAAATTAATTTTAAAAGAGGCGACGTCACCATTATTAATTCTTGCCGATAATAAAAAATAATTTTTCAAATAAACTGTGACAGAGCGATTTTTTATGGACTTGCATATCTTTGTAGATTAGTTTAATTTTTACGAATTTTAAAATATCCTTAGTCGTCATTAAAGAAATTTGTCATCATTATTGCTTTTTTCCGATCCTAAAATATTAAATTACCCAACGAAAAAATCATTAAAGGAGGGTTTTGAACCACTTTTCAATGATATACCCACTTATATTTCACTCCAAGCACCATACTTTTTAATAAATGCATATCTGTTTTCGATGAACTTTTTCTCATTGTCTGTTTGTAGTGCTTATGTTCCCCCCGTCATTCTTTTAAATTTTTCACAGAATTTCCATGTCAATATCAATATAATGGGGTCATTAATTGAATTTAATTTTTTTAATTTTAGACGTGTGCATCTTATCGTTTAATTGAATTCTGTTTGGTTTTTTATTATTATTTTCTAATTATCTTTGCATTATATAACCTTTCTCGATACGTTTCTGTTTCTTCTCCATTATAATGCCCCAGATAGAACGATCGTCATCACACAGTACTCTTAGAGACTATTGTAACTCAGCCTACGACGTCTTGCCTGCTGTCACTACTCGCATAGTACACTAATACAAGGAACTGCACAAGACAGAATTGATTTGATTGGTTGACTGCGTGAACGGCCTACACGCTATTGTAACCTCTACTTTACCCTGCAGAACAGGACAGCAAGGAAGAAAGAGATATTAGTTCGAATTTTGGTCTAAGATATGTCCAGTGTTTTTCTAGCGCAAAACTCTAGCATATATATAGCAGAGTAAATATATCTTCCCTCCTTGATTTCTATTCCAAAAAGGAAAGTTAATTTTTATTGGGGATTTGGAACATAAATAGACATGAGTATATATATATATATATATATATATATATATATATATATATATATATATGAATATATGTATGCACAAATAAGTAAATTTTTGAAGAACTGAAATTCCGTTATATTGACTGATATCAAAGTTCTCGTTTTAGCTGATCCGCAGTAGCCAAACATGTTTAAATTACAGAGCGATATTTCACAGCAATGTCCACCCAGTTACTAGCTCGCACGCCAATATACTTTCTACGCATGCCTAATAGTGCTTCGAAATCTATTTCATCATGCATGACCATAATGAGAGTTTTATTACCCTGCCGTTATGAATTTAAGGTTAATGGTTGAAAGTAAGAATAAGAATAATCATGTTAAGATTTGTCATCACATAAAGTCAATTATAACCAAAATTATTATTTTTATAAATTTTATATAAATTTAAATATCAATATTACTTTTTCAAACAAAAACACAAGATTTAAAACTTTCAAGGGACTTATCCTTTTTAGGTATCGTTATAAGGATTTAAATTAACTCAATATTCGTTCATTCATTAGCAGTAAGAGCTCAAGATATAATTCGGGAATTTCAATAAATTTTTTGATTTACATTTATTTTTTGCATTAAAATTAAATAACACAAATTCTACAAAATATTGAATAAAAAATTTTTATCAATATCATCACGAAAGTTTGTTTCTAACCTTTTTTAATAACGCCTTTGAAATGTAATTATAAAAATTAACTAGAAACACAACGATTGTTTGAAGCCAAACACTTGTTTATAAAGAGTTTGCGCAAAATTAACTTTTATTTTTATTGAATATCTAATTAAGTAATACCTTACGATGATTATGTGCTGCTAAAAGTAATATTGCCACCCAACTTTTCGTAAGACATGTTACAGTGAATTCGTATCAGCTGATCTAATGGGATTTAGCCGTCATCGTCTTTTATTAACCCGTCGAGCGTAAGGTTGGGTATAATATGCTCAGTCCTTGGTAAATTGCACGATATCCTGAAAAGGAACTGACCAAACTTTACTCGCATCTGAGTAGCTGATAGTAAAGAAAGCATTGAGATTTACAACTTATTCGGCCGTCGATCTTCACTCCGTTCAAACACCTTGCATCGGAGTGAAGATCGACTGCGGTTGAGTGTCACCCACATTACGCTTCGTGTTACGAATTTAGATAATAACTTTTTTCTAATGCTTTTTACTCTGTCACTATTTTATTACTACTATTTTAGTTTTACTCTTTCACTACTTACTATTTCAGTTTCTTTGAAATATTAGAACATGAGACAGAAAGCGATGGAAAATATTTGATAGTGAACAATGACACTAAGTGGAATTTTAGTCCTGCAAGATTAAAAAAAACTATTTGATAGTTTGTAAAAAGAATACGAAAATATAATCGTTCTCCAGCATATTTTGCAAATCTGTTAAGCCAAAAATTATGAAGAAAAGAGAGTTGGTAAAATATGACAAATAAATAACCCTAGAAATTATTATTTTTTAAATACGCCCCATGCTTTACTCTTGTATAAAATATAACAGGCTATGTATTTTAGTTACACAAAATTAGTATTTGTAAATAGTTTATTAATATATATATATATATATATATATATATATATATACATGTAAGTTAATTAAAATTAAAGTATAAATAAGCGAAATGACTAGAGGTCGTATTGGTCGTTACAAACTTATCTTAACGAAGTTGGCTTTTTTATAAGTATATATCTGTGTTTGATATGAATACACCGACTACGTCCCTGTGCAATAACATTTCTACTTAAAGCACGTAAACATACGTGCAAATTACGGAACGCAAGGGCCTTAATTAACTGCATCAAAGGTTATAACATATACGTCATTATTACATCCATCAAACACGAACTAATGGCCGGGCAAAACTGCATCCAGCCAGACGACCGATATTATTTATAAATTGGCGGTGGTCGATATAAATTATTGAATATAAAGAAATTTTAATAAATCGCATCAGCTCTATACAGTATCTCCATATAGCAACGTTTCAATTTTCTTCGCTAAATATTGGAAATGAAATATTTTAATTTTAAACTCGTTTTTCTAATCGTGTGTTAATCAAACCCATCCCAGGTTTGATTTGTCTCTATTACCATTTACTATGTTAACACTTTGTGTAGAAGCAAGTGAAAAAGTTAATTTTATCAATATAGGTACAGCATCAGGCTTCGTAGTTATGACTATGTAAATAAAATTTCCGTAACTCTTAATATCCTTCATACCATGGGTTTTCCGAAGAGCTTCTTTTAATAGTAAGAGATCTCAAATTTTATCGGTCTATGCAGATAGGCGGCTTTAATAATATGCTAGGAAATATGACGCCAGTTCCTTCACACTTGGCTCTTAGATGAATTCCGGGCATGTGTATTCGTAGATTACTTTACCTGAGCGAGGGCGGTCTCCAAGGAACGAAGCGTGTCGGTAACAGGTTACGGTACAATGGTCAGATATAGGTACTGCGTGAACGACGGCGAAATACCAAATGTAACGTATAGGCGATGTTCTGAAGATGGTATTACGAAATAGGGAAAAAAGTAAAATATCAGCTCGTCGAGTTTTCGTAAAAATTGTCTCGTTATATTAACAAAGTAGATTCTACTACAGCTTGTAACACTAGGTGAAAATACAGGGGGGGCGAGGAAGAATGCCTGACTTTTTTGTAATGTTCTCGGCTAAAAAATTGGTAAACATTTTTTTACTATTAAATGCCAGTTTGAAACGTTGGGTATTCCCTCGAATTATAAAATAAATAAAAAAATTTCAATCTGTACTAAAAGCTAATGAAAATTCCGTGACTTTCAGAGCTCCATACGTAACGGTCCGTATGGAAACCCACTGCGATAATCTTTTAAGTACGTCTAATTTCTAAACGAAATAATTACAGGCTTAAATTTTACATATATTATGTAATTAATTGACACAAAAACAAAAATCGTATTTGAAATTATTTAAAATGTTATTTTACGTTCGTGCGGGAAGAAAAGAAGTGAAATATTTTATTCCGCGTAGATTTAGGGGACGTGGTGTAAAAGACTTCTGTGAGTAGGTTTACTTGTTATTGCTCTTTGATTTTTATCTTTAAAATGTAACGACGTGAGATATTATTGAACTTTATATTTATTGACTTATATTGTAATTAGGGCTATTTTGATAATCTTGATAGCTACTCTGGCATCCGGAATATTTTGTCAAATTTAAAAAATGCACTTTATTTCAACAACGAATAATAATATTGTTTTTAACTGTAATTTCGTCCATATCGTGTAATATTACTTACGTCTTACCATAATCCTTCAATTGAAAATTAATATGTTAATATCAATGTGTATATGATTTTAAATAATATACGTAAGTACATAACACTTGAAGCACGAGCTCAACTTATACATACACCCCCTTCTTAGGGTACGGTAGCCAATGTTTGAAACGAAACCTTTATAATTTCGTCCTGTCCATCTGTGCGTCTATCTGTCTATTTGTCTGTTTGTCCGTAAGTCACAACAATTTTACTTGTAAACTATTTGCGCTATATAGATGCGATTTGGATGGTAGGTATTTTCTATGAACCGCTATAAAATGAAATAATTGAATATGAAAAAAAAATTATATTAGGGATGGTACTCCACACATGTAACTGAGGGATGAAAAAAATTCAGTTTACATGGACGTGTAGAGTATTGTTAGATAAGTCTTAAATATTATATAGGGTTTCCACGATAACTTTATTACTTTAATTTTTATAAAAAAGTGTGTCCGCCCATTTAACTTTTCAACTAACGTTTGTAAAATTCTGGAAAAAATAAGGTACTTAAACTTAAAAGAAACACTCAAGGAAATTTGGTTGCAATAAAATACTCTGTGTTGTTTTTGAGATATGGAATATTTTCAGTACCGACCGCAGCAATAGCTCACATTTATGAAGATTGGCGGATACACATCTTTACCGCAACCTTGTATTACCACGCGTGAAGGAATGCAGCTTGATAAGGTTTTTGAATATTTTAGTTGTGAATTTGGAACACTTTACTCTTTATTAAGTTATCATAAACGTGTATGGTCACGCATATATTTAAATAGCACAATCTTAGATAATAATAAAATCTTCGATATTGGAAAGTTTATGTCATTAAACTTTTACTTGAAAAATTATGTACAGCTTAAAATAAAAGACCACAAATTATTATTCACTTTACTATTGAGTTTAGGTATTATCGTATTTATTTACTTTTAAAACCCTCGTCCCCCAATTGCTCGAACTGTCAACTATACCCACAACCGCAACCAAAATATACCTGAATTTATAGGAAATAAGTTTAATATTGTTTGGTGCTACGGAATTATTCGTGCACCATTCCGTCTCGCCCTTAGCCAGTTTTATTATTTGTTATGGCTAATACATCAATAATACATTTTTTTAATCGAATTGGAAATTAGAATTGTTAACGCTAGGAGTTATGAGAGTTTACTCAACTCAGCTTTTAATCTTGAAAATTCAGTTATTTTAAAATAATAATGGAATAAATCATTCTTACGCACAACAACTTAATTTTTTATCATAATAATTTAGGAAAAGGGCGATTTTTCGTCCTAAAAATAAATTAAAAATTTAATTGTGATCTACTGGTCTTCTAAATTTTCTTTTACAATTTTTTAAAAATTGTAATTTAAGCATCATTTTTATCAAACTCGGAACGAAACCGAAAACAAAAATGAACGAACGAAAACTAAAATGGAACGAAAGAGCAATGCGAAGATGTCTACTACCGGTTCACGTGAGCGAGTTGTGACGTGTAGTGGCTCCCTCTATGTTTTGTGTTTAGTGTAAGCGCATTGCGCAAATCATATTAAATTTTGTCCATGTTATTTTTTTTTTTGACGTCAACACGTATTTAATTTCAACATGTTTGCAAGAATAAACCATTTATTTTTGCAAACATGTTGACATTAAATACATGTTGATGTCAAAATACATAACATAGACAAAATTTAATATGATTTGCGCAATGCGCTTACACTAAACATAAAACATAGAGGGAGCCACTACACGTCACAACTCGTTCACGTGAACCGATAGTAGACGTCGTCGCATTGCTCTTTCGTTTCATTCAATTGCAATCCAAATATGTGTTTGTGGCTGTAAATAAACACGTATTGTTTAAGTATTTTATGTAGAGTAATTCATTAAAAATAGTTCTTACCTTTTAACAAAAATTTGATATTTTTTCTCATTCAATTAAAATTATTGGGTATTACTAAAAAGTAAGTAATTGATTTTGTGAAAGTGTTTGGGAATCCATTCGGCATTTTATAAAGTTATATATTAACCAAATGAAAAGTTTATCGTAATATTGATTTTATTTATAGACTAGCGGCTCGTCCATGATTTCACCCGTATGTTATCGTTGTAAGGAGCCTTATCGACTACGTCTGTTAGGAGCCATATTTAAACACATGATTATCGAGTTAAACGAATTTCAATTAATACAATGTAAAACTTCAGAAGAATAGAAATTCTATTGACCACTAAAAAAGTTATAAATTTTAAATGATATACATACGTTATTAGTGGCTTGCGATAGCAAGATTTTTTAGATTATTTCGAAAATATAAGATGAAAATATTCCGTATATTTTTTTGGCGGGAATAATGTACTTCGTTATCCTATATTTTATTTTCAACATTTTATAAATCATATTAATGCCCAAAAGTTTCAACACAGTAAGCAAAACTTTGTCAAAAATTTTACAAAACACTTGGTCATCCGAATAATCAATATTTTTTTCTACAAAGTAATGTGTCACTTACTTAACACGATGTGGAGTTCGCCGCGTAGCATTATAATGCTTTAATATTACTGCCCCAGGCAATTTATACCATGTACGACATTAAATTCCTGCATTAATGCTGTTATAATGTATCTTATGTCAAATTAACTGAAATAATTGAATTTGACGATTCTAATCTAATGCTAGTATTTTCAGATTATTCAAATTCATGGGGAGAAAATTAGGGGTTGGGTGAGGAAGCATATTGTACCTCGCTTTGACACTTAATATTCGCAAAAGGAACTTAAAAATGAAACATATAGATGAAAATTCATTATAATGTTGAAAATCCACCAAATAACCCATCATTCATTCGATGGAACATACGAAAAAAAACAGCTATTATTTGCAATAAAAACAAATTACTCTTAAGATTTTAAGACAAATTAAATGGAATCTATGAAGTATCTATTTTCAAAATCTCATATACATATGTCCAAAACTGTAGAAATTACAACATTGTGAGAGACAGGGGCGGCCATATGGAGGAACATGAAGAAATGTTGGGGCTCCCATTTTTGCAATTTGATTACGAAACCCTATAAATTATACGTACTTACATAATTTGTTATTCCCTTGGAAAGTGAACCGACAAAATACATATGTACTTACGAAAGTATATACACAATTTTACAACGATCAACTTGAAGATTATGGGGATTTTGACATTAGATCTTAGTATTTTCTTTCCATAAATATACACTTTGCTTCAGTTCTTGCACGATACACATAAACACAAAAGTTTGCCTTGCGAAAAATATTGGGTGCAACGCTGAACACTGAAAAGTAGTACACAGTGCGTTTATAAAGGACATATTCCAAATTGAGGATAAACAAAAAAGACAAAACAACACAAATCTACCAATCAAAATTCGAACATAATAAAACCTTTTCTTATGTTCGAATTATTATGTCGGTTTCTCTTTCTTTCAAGCTTGTAAAACCCCAACAAATTTTAATGAACTTTTGTACATAGAAAACATATATCTAAGATTAGAAAGTACAATTAGTAGGTAACACACAATGAGACTTTTAATTAAAAATAAACTTGTTTATTGCTCAATATCGTATTCATGGATTTATATTGTGAAAATGTAATCAAATTAAAAAACAACTACAAAAATTAGTTTGATACCATTTATTAGTTTAGAATTTATAAATGTAATTATTTATCTATGCGTATATTTCGCGGCACGTACGTATTTTGACTGCATTGGGAGTTCTGGTGTTTGCGCATGAGATAAAAAAATAATAAAAGTACTATTTAAAATTTCCTGAACGAAAGGTGCTTTAGAATTTAGATAGGACGTGAAATATTTTATCTTAAGCTATTATTTTTTATATTTAGCCGATTTAATTTTCTCCCTAAAGGACATAAATTTAATTTTTTTAAAAATTGCGTGAAAATGTTGAACACAGTAGTTTTATGGGAAGTGCTTTTAACCATAACGGTCAGATAATATTTATTTAAAAATGAAAAAATAAAATGTCTTTACGTCAATTATTTTTATTATTCTGAATGATTATTTTGTTATTCCATTTTTATAAAAATATTGGTGTAGTGATCACTTATGAACCACAACTTGATATTTTATAATTAGAGCAGTATCGAATATAAAATTGGGGCACACGAAGAAATTCGGAACAAAAATCACCATCGGAATAATATATTGCAAGGTTAATTATCGTCCAAAGGGAGGGAATGTCAAGAAGTAATAGTTTACATAGTGAGCATTCGGAAATAGGGGCGAACATAAAAGCAAATTGGGCGCGTCGAAACCGTTCAAAACGGCAAATTAGGGCGTTGTCGTTAATTAAAATTTAGTCAAGAGACACACCGAGCGGGCCCCGCCTCGGGTCCCGACAACTAGTTATTTTGCGAACACATTTTAATTAAAACGTGCTATGATGATGCTTCTTAATCTAGGCGGTATTTTATATGTTTCATGGCAGGCGGGATTCGGGCGGGGTGGTCATCACCAGCGATAAGGAACTAGCATAAATTCAATTTTAACAATTCGCTTTGTGACACGTTTATTTAATGATATTGGCCTCGGCATATTTTCGTCTGTACTGTAGTTTTTCTTCATTTTTCATAGTTCGTTCACATAATTATTTATTTACTCAAGACGAATGATACGAATAAGTTTAACTATCTTTTTTTCGAGCCTTCGGAAAAAAGTCATAAAATATTATATTGGAGTATAGCCATATCTCAAATTAAGAGAATGGATTTTTTAAAATATTTATGTTAAAATAGCGTGAAGTACATATATTTAAATACATGGATATATATATATATATATATATATGTATATATATGTGTATATATATATATATATATATATATATATATATATATATATATATATGTATTTATACTTTAGAACTTTTTAAATAAATTAATAGAAATATTATTTTATTTCTATAAAAATACATAAAGAGACATTCTCAAACTGAACATTAAGTACAGAGAGAGACATTCTTGTAACATTGACTGTTGTACCAAACCTTAGGTATTAGGAATTTTTAACTAATACGTTATAATGGAGACTTTATTTGGCAGATATTAGTAAAACTTTCAAAAAAATCCAATCAGAACCGTGCTGAAAAAAGCATAGAAAAATATTCCGTAGTAATTTCACAAAATATAAAATTATATATATTTTATAAATTCTAATGACGCGTTAAAATCCTTATTTAGATAAAAGATTCTAAAGATATATGGTAGTTGAATTAAGAATCTAGTGCCCCAACAGTTAGACATGCTTTTGAGGCTCTTTTTCAGTGTTTTTTCCGATTTACAGTCATCAATTAACTTCCATGTGTATTATTTTCGCGTATTTAAATTTTTTTATTTAAGTCTAAAAACCAATGAAATGGGGGGGGTCACTCAAAATAATTTAATTTAATTGTACGTATAAAACTTATTTACAGAAAATTGTTTCTCTGTTTATCTTTGATTCTGTTTATTTTTTCATCTCGTCCACCCAGCGTGTATATAATCTGCCTTGTCTTCTTATGCCTATCGCTTCCATCCAAAGCGCCATTATTTTTGTCCATTTAAGTCCGTGCACACTAGTAATGCGATCTGTCCGTGGCCATTTTATTGGCCATTTTGTGTGGTCAATCCATGCATGTTATAGTTTCTCTGTTAATTTTGTCTTCCCTCTTATTTTCATATGCCTAATTTCATCCATAACTTTCACTCTTAGAATATTAATTATTTTCTTCGCTTCTTTAGCGTATTCCCAAGTCCACCATCCATACGTCAGTTTTGTGTAATGATGAGAACCTATTACCTTCTTTTTTAGATTAATAGACAATGAACTGTAAAGAAATTCTGCCGAACTCCAGAATTTGCTTCACTTTTTATTAACTTTTCCAGCAATATTTTCCGTTTACAAAAATTATTTTCTTATTCTAGCATAAATCTTTCATTGTATAGTGCAGCATGGTAATAAATGGAGTCGGTGAGAGGGGGTCTTCTTATCTGACTCCTTTTTCCTCAATCAAATGTAAAAACGGACCCTCAACCCCTCCTTTCATAAAGTATCTTAAAAAGAAATGTTATGCTATCATTTAAAAGATACCTTTACTTAATGTACAAACTTCCAAAATTTACTATGAAATTAGCATACACAGACATGATGAAATTATAAGAATTCAGTGTTTGGCTAAGGAACTATAAAAAAAAACAATAACAACTTTCGATTTATGCCACTGTGATAAAACAACACACACGTATCCAAAATTATAATTTACCAAACCATAAAAGTGCATGAATCCTGAACTATAAATTTTCCAGTTTGCTTACAACGCTCGCAGTGCAGTTATATAAATATATTTTCCAGCTTCCATTAAATTACACTGCGGCTGTAATATTCTAGAAGTTCTTATTAATACCAAACTAAATATTGTATAAACTGAATCCATATTTCATTCAATAGTATATAAACGATCGTCCATGCAGTTACTTTTGTTCCATACGTTACATTATGTAACGTTTTAGTATACTCAATTGATTGTTTAATTTTGGAGCTAGCTCAAAACAATATTTTTCGGAATTACTTATAGTTTATGTGTTATTTTTAACATATTGTTAATCTTAAACATTTATAAGTACATGATATTTATAAATGTTAGCCATCAAATAGAAGAATAAATATGATTATTATTAGTGTAAAAATTGGATTCTACAATTTCGAATAATGTATCTTTAACATTTTCGATAGTATAGGTTTTGATGAGCCTGTCACTTACTAGGAACCTCTTCTTTCTTAAAGTACTATTGGGCTATAGTAATCCTGCAGCCATAAATTAATAGCTGCCAGAATTTTCCATCCGTGACACAATATTAACTTTCCGTCTTAAAATTGTTACTACCTAAGGACATCAGTTACATCAAAACTGTAGCTTCAGTATGATATGATCAGAATTCGTACTTCGTGATATGATAACTTGAGCTTAGTCATGTGATAGCATCACAAACTTATCAAAATATGGTCCCTTTAGCGTTCTGTTTGTTTTACATGAACAATGGCTCAACACAAGTAGGCTTACTTTAAAACCAACTGTATTCGTACGTTCTTGCTACTTTTGGGATCGCTGTTACTTTTGATAATAAATTTGATCTTTTACAGCTTGGTTTTGAAACATAACAAACAGTTCACAGTGGTTTTTGATGCATATCAATAGAAAAGAAATTAAACATCAATGCTGAAAAAATTGTTCACGTCAAACATTAAATATGTTTAAAAGCCATCATAAAATGTTCAAATAATTATACTAAATTACATTATTCATAAAATCTGTAATGAAATACAGTATGAACAAATTAGTTTTATTTTACTTGTAAGTTTATGTCCTAATTACCCATCTACTTCTCTGACTGCATATATTTAGACGATAGGACTTCGACTTATGTAATTGTTATTTTACAGGGCTGTTTGTCAAATTCGCTTATCTTGACTTCCTAATCAATTTCAACACCCTAAGATAAGACGAAGCAGCAAATACGGTCGATTGTCATTAAGATTTGTCATAAAACCACGGTAACTGTTATATCGTCAGCCAAGACGACAATGCCTTGTGATCTATTTCAATTTTGTCGGTCTCCATTCCTAGTCAAAATTTATTCGGGCACACCGCCCCATAACTACCCACATCTAGGCAGGAGACGCGTAATGTTCCCGCCGTCACTGCATAATGAACGAAATACTCGTACCGCCAGCTGCATGTACCGGTCTAATAATATTTTTCAAGGCAGTATTTTTCCTCAAATATAAGTCGTAAAATTTTATGCCCGAATAAATTTTGACTAGGAATGGAGACCGACAAAATTGAAATAGATCACAAGGCATTGTCGTCTTGGCTGACGATATAACAGTTACCGTGGTTTTATGACAAATCTTAATGACAATCGACCGTATTTGCTGCTTCGTCTTATCTTAGGGTGTTGAAATTGATTAGGAAGTCAAGATAAGCGAATTTGACAAACAGCCCTGTAAAATAACAATTACATAAGTCGAAGTCCTATCGTCTAAATATATGCAGTCAGAGAAGTAGATGGGTAATTAGGACATAAACTTACAAGTAAAATAAAACTAATTTGTTCATACTGTATTTCATTACAGATTTTATGAATAATGTAATTTAGTATAATTATTTGAACATTTTATGATGGCTTTTAAACATATTTAATGTTTGACGTGAACAATTTTTTCAGCATTGATGTTTAATTTCTTTTCTATTGATATGCATCAAAAACCACTGTGAACTGTTTGTTATGATTCAAAACCAAGCTGTAAAAGATCAAATTTATTATCAAAAGTAACAGCGATCCCAAAAGTAGCAAGAACGTACGAATACAGTTGGTTTTAAAGTAAGCCTACTTGTGTTGAGCCATTGTTCATGTAAAACAAACAGAACGCTAAAGGGACCATATTTTGATAAGTTTGTGATGCTATCACATGACTAAGCTCAAGTTATCATATCACGAAGTACGAATTCTGATCATATCATACTGAAGCTACATTTTTGATGTAACTGATGTCCTTAGGTAGTAACAATTTTAAGACGGAAAGTTAATATTGTGTCACGGATGGAAAATTCTGGCAGCTATTAATTTATGGCTGCAGGATTACTATAGCCCAATAGTACTTTAAGAAAGAAGAGGTTCCTAGTAAGTGACAGGCTCATCAAAACCTATACTATCGAAAATGTTAAAGATACATTATTCGAAATTGTAGAATCCAATTTTTACACTAATAATAATCATATTTATTCTTCTATTTGATGGCTAACATTTATAAATATCATGTACTTATAAATGTTTAAGATTAACAATATGTTAAAAATAACACATAAACTATAAGTAATTCCGAAAAATATTGTTTTGAGCTAGCTCCAAAATTAAACAATCAATTGAGTATACTAAAACGTTACATAATGTAACGTATGGAACAAAAGTAACTGCATGGACGATCGTTTATATACTATTGAATGAAATATGGATTCAGTTTATACAATATTTAGTTTGGTATTAATAAGAACTTCTAGAATATTACAGCCGCAGTGTAATTTAATGGAAGCTGGAAAATATATTTATATAACTGCACTGCGAGCGTTGTAAGCAAACTGGAAAATTTATAGTTCAGGATTCATGCACTTTTATGGTTTGGTAAATTATAATTTTGGATACGTGTGTGTTGTTTTATCACAGTGGCATAAATCGAAAGTTGTTATTGTTTTTTTTTATAGTTCCTTAGCCAAACACTGAATTCTTATAATTTCATCATGTCTGTGTATGCTAATTTCATAGTAAATTTTGGAAGTTTGTACATTAAGTAAAGGTATCTTTTAAATGATAGCATAACATTTCTTTTTAAGATACTTTATGAAAGGAGGGGTTGAGGGTCCGTTTTTACATTTGATTGAGGAAAAAGGAGTCAGATAAGAAGACCCCCTCTCACCGACTCCATTTATTACCATGCTGCACTATACAATGAAAGATTTATGCTAGAATAAGAAAATAATTTTTGTAAACGGAAAATATTGCTGGAAAAGTTAATAAAAAGTGAAGCAAATTCTGGAGTTCGGCAGAATTTCTTTACAGTTCATTGTCTATTAATCTAAAAAAGAAGGTAATAGGTTCTCATCATTACACAAAACTGACGTATGGATGGTGGACTTGGGAATACGCTAAAGAAGCGAAGAAAATAATTAATATTCTAAGAGTGAAAGTTATGGATGAAATTAGGCATATGAAAATAAGAGGGAAGACAAAATTAACAGAGAAACTATAACATGCATGGATTGACCACACAAAATGGCCAATAAAATGGCCACGGACAGATCGCATTACTAGTGTGCACGGACTTAAATGGACAAAAATAATGGCGCTTTGGATGGAAGCGATAGGCATAAGAAGACAAGGCAGATTATATACACGCTGGGTGGACGAGATGAAAAAATAAACAGAATCAAAGATAAACAGAGAAACAATTTTCTGTAAATAAGTTTTATACGTACAATTAAATTAAATTATTTTGAGTGACCCCCCCCATTTCATTGGTTTTTAGACTTAAATAAAAAAATTTAAATACGCGAAAATAATACACATGGAAGTTAATTGATGACTGTAAATCGGAAAAAACACTGAAAAAGAGCCTCAAAAGCATGTCTAACTGTTGGGGCACTAGATTCTTAATTCAACTACCATATATCTTTAGAATCTTTTATCTAAATAAGGATTTTAACGCGTCATTAGAATTTATAAAATATATATAATTTTATATTTTGTGAAATTACTACGGAATATTTTTCTATGCTTTTTTCAGCACGGTTCTGATTGGATTTTTTTGAAAGTTTTACTAATATCTGCCAAATAAAGTTTAGTTTATTTAACCGAATTCGTAAATGTTACATGTTTGTATATTTTTTGAGTTCTTTCAATGTATGCACTGCATGCAGTTATGTTCTTAAAACGTGCAAGTATATTTTATAATTTGAGTAGATATTTAATTTCTTACTTAATAACTCTTTGCGACAAAGATAGATCTTTAAAACATTTTGTACATTAATATAATATATTACGTAATAATATACATGATTATTTTGGGAAACGCACTAAGGCATAAACGCAGATTTCTTTAAAGAAGAAAAAAATAACTCGTCTTAGGTAGTTGACACTAACTTACTCAAGTAAAGAACTTCTATATCAAATAATTAATTAACTATAATAATTAATTAACTTGTAATATTTTTACTTTGTCTTCGATTTAGCCGAAGGACAATTTTACAGGTTACTGGAAGTAGAATTTTATAGCCGCGAATTACCTTAATTCTAAAGTGATAAATCGGTAGGAGAACAAATATGATTGGAGTAGGGCCACATTTTTTGAATACATAATTGAGAAAAATCGATCTTATTTTGAGATGAAAACCGATATTCTCGAATGGATTTTGGATGAGTTAGGAATTAATTTTCATGAGGTTTTCACTATCATGGAGAGTATTGATTCACAATATTTTAAGTATAAAACTCAGTTAAAATTCACAGGTCGCAGAGCTGCATTTATAAGGCGTCTCTTAAAACACGAATAACTTTGAAGCGGCACCACGACGATAATGATACTGGCGAAACCATTTTGTTAAATAGACGCTCAAATTCAATAATTCGTTAAATAGACGCTCAAATTCAGAATTGGGAAAATCACAACTTACGTACGAGCGGCGCGGCAGAAAAAAAATCGTTATAACATAACTTTCATTTTGTGTATATATGCCCTCGTATCATTTTAATTAATACGGTATCGTATATATACTAATCTTAAGTTTGCACAGTATGCCTCTAAACTGAAACGTATTATTTAAGTTTATTGAAAATATTCTCTCATCGTAATTCTCATAATGATACGAATTATTTGAAGATGAAATTAGAAGATGGACTAAGCATATTAGAAGATGGACTAAGCAAGTAAAAGTTCATAATCAAATTGTTTGTAAAATCCTTGATGACTCATGAAGCCCATTTGTTGATAATTGTACGTTGATAATTAAAATTAGGGACAAGGTTTATAAAATTTCTTAAAATCTAAATTGCTTGTGAGAAATTGAATTTTTGTATTAGTTATTAAATAAAGTAATATTTATTTACATAACGTTACATTTATTTTATCAAGAGTCAAATAATTAAATACATTTCATTAATTTTATATTGCGAAAAAAATAGATTGCATAGAATTAAAGAACACTGCTTAAATGTGAAAAGTGTGACCACATTTGTGTCACACATTGTGTGACCAGATGTTTTTAAATAGATATGATAATTTTTTTTTATTAATTCTGAGATTTCCTTTTTTATTTTAAACAGGAATTAAAAATTTAAAAGAAATTTTGTTAGAACATATTTTATTATAACGCGTTACGTTTTAAACTTTCGTCTCGAACATGTTGAAATAATTATATTTTTCTCAATTTACAACGCTCTTTAATTGCCTTACTTATCTTTAAAAGGTTTTGATTATAGTTTCTAGAACTATCGTCTCAAGTGTTTGCCGTAATGGCACGAAGTTCTTCGCCCAGTGCTTCTTCAAACTAATCGTTTCTAATAAAAAATATTTTTTACTTTCCAGAAATTATTTTTGCCTAGAAAGTTTTGTACCTGTAACGGTGTTACTAAGAGAGCGATATTCTCTCATGTTTGTTTGCTAGTTTTAATATTTTATAAAGGTTTATCTTTTTACGAGTCGATAATATATTTTCATCTGATTATGAAACGAATTTCGATATGCATATTCCGAAATTAATTTTATAATCAGGCGATTCTAAAATATAAACAAAATAACAATTTAATTTTAAACATTAAGTGAGAAATGTCATGTATTGCAGACAATACATGAAAAAGTAGTAACCCTAGTTAAGATTTTGTTACTGCCATTAAAATTCTAATGACTTCATTATACTGACAAAATATTATGTATAGATATTGAATTAGAATACCTCTATTCAACTGGGCTTAAAGGCAAAAGGCTAATAAAATACGACAAGCCTTTGCAATTTGTGTATTACAACACGATGAAGGAGAAAATTAAAGGGCCGCTAAAACCGCGTATGAGAGACGTTGATAAACGCGTGGCCGTAAATAACAGTTATTAGTATGAGAAAGGCGGGATATCATTCCAAAGGAGCTGGAGAATATATTTGCATAATTCAATTGTACGTTGCTGTGGAATTTATTGAAACCTACTTGGGTAATTTGCACTGGAGAAAGGGAGGAAGGTTCAATGGGTACTTACAGATTTTCATATTTGTGTACTTTTCTACGTATTGAGTCTCGCATGGAAGTTATTCCTTTTTGTTTATTTTATTTATCTACCTTTAAAAGGAAATTTTATTCATGGTGTATTAGTGTAGGCTTTCAAGCTTTTTTAAGTAAAGTGTAGGCTTTTAAGCTTTAAGTAAAGTGTTTTATTTAAAGCTTATCCATGGTGTCAGCGAGATATTTTAGGTTCAGTAGAAATTATAGACAATTTCTATGGAATTCATATATATATGCATGTAAACAAATAATAAATAAACAATTAAGTTAGGAATTATCTTCACAATTAATTTAAAAAAAATCGTAAAATATGGGGCTGTCCTTTGTTTAAATTAATTGGGGTCACTTCACCTTAATTACATTTGTGATATTTTTTTAGATACATTTGAGGTAATTGTTAATTTTGGCCACCATGTATCATTCACCTAATTCAAAATCATTGAATGATTTAACTAAAATATTGAGGTTTTATTATATAAGAGCAATAATTTATTAAAATCTGTTAAATCGCAAATCAATTCTATTTAATTACTAAAGTCAGTTTGTTCACAAAATCATAGGTCCTAATACAAAAACGTAGTTTTTAAGAAAATAACAAATTAACATTGTTTTGAAAAACGTTTTTTTCACTGTTTCTGTAGAACCGTACGCTAGCTAAATTTGAAAAAGAAAATTGGAAACACTGATGTAGATGAACAAATTTCAAAAAAATGTTTTATTTAAATCAATTCAATAATTTTATAGATAATATATAAATATATTTAAGAATCTGTGGAAGTCAGTGAGATGAACAAATAGATGTGATTAAAGTAATTTAATAAGAAATTAATGATTGAAGAGCATCTTAATTTGTTATAAAGTTTAATAATGTTTGACTCAGATTTAGGACCTAGCTATGCCTTTGTCTTCACATTTTTCACAATTATTTTTAATGAAAAGTGATGCATTATTGGCAAAGTCAAATGATATTATGCATGTTAAAGGCTTGGTATAGTAAGAAGAAATATTTATTACTTACTGGGAAATAAATTTTCTGATGTATTTTATTAAATGGCGTACAGCGAACATTGAGATAATATTGAAGAATTAATATTTTTCTGCAATATTATATTTTTTATTCCTTTCCATGCATTTAATTTTTGTTATTACTTTGCGTTTATGTAGTTCATGTAGTTCATAAGAGTGTATTAAAATGGCTCAGTTCCCTAAAAAAAAAACTATTTAAAATGTAAAACCTAAAACTAATCATTTTAAATAGGTACGCTTTATATAATTCTTTTTAATTCTAGCCTATAAAGTTCACAACTTACATATTGAAATATTGGTATTGGATATTTATTTAAAACATGTGATGGCAACACAATATACTTAGCTTATTGAGTATTTTTTCTTAAGAAAATTTGAATTTTCCCCAAAGAAACCGTACTGACGTAACAATTTAATTGTTTAAAATTATTAAGATCGATTCCCTTTTCGATCTTTGTAGGTAGTATCTATTTCAAATACTAGATACAGTTACGAACATTTATTATTATTTATGTGATTAGTATACAAAAACTACACAAAATTAATTCACACGTCTCTGTTCGTAATAACACTACTACCTAATATAATAGTATTTACAGTTTGAAGTAAGAATAACGGAAGATTGTAAATATACTGTTACACGTTAATATAAAATTATTCCTATAAAATGATTTTTCTACCAAAATTATGATGTAACGCACACCGAAACTTACCAAATTTCTCCTAATATATTTAAAGCTGTTCTGCGAATCACTTCACGAAAACCCACAAACAGAAAATATGGTTTACATTTCCTTATTTATATGAAAAAGTCATAAAAAACCGATATAATTAGTCAAGCATTTATTCAATAAACTTTTCTATTTGCTGCTGCTTATATAAACAGTTATAGAATAAAAGAGATATGTTTAGAAATAGGTAAGTTATTATGGACTAAGTGACACGCAAAATATACACGATTACATTTATAAGCTTAATAAAGTAATATAATGTTACATAAGCTCTATTTATATATTATATATATATATATATATATATATATATATATATATATATATATATATATATATATATATATATATATATATATACAAAGGATTTTGACTAAAATCTGAATAATACTTAATATTATGATCATATTGCTCTTGTGAAATAATATCTAATAAGTTGACTTCCTTTCCCAATAGCTTAAGTATGGTTAGGTTGCAAATGGTTGGTATTATTAGTATGGTATGGTTGAATTGCAAAATTTAACCTGTGTAAATTAAGAAAACTATGAGCATATAAGGAACAGACAGACACACGGATAACTGTACTAAGCAACCCAATAAGTCAAGATTAAAAATGTGAAAATGGTTTAAACATTATTTGCCATAGGCTCTTAAGAACAATAATACATATTTTCCAACACTCGTAGTAAATCTGATGTCTTCAGTGACTAATAATTATTAAGCGATTGAGAAAGGAAGTCAACTTATTAGATATTTTTTCACAAGAGCAATATGATCATAATACTAAATATTATTCAGAATTAATTAGTCACAAACTTTTGTTTGGTTACATTCTTTGTAAATATATTAAAACCGAGCTTATGTAACATTACATAACATTATTAAAATTATAAATGTAATCGTTTATATTTTGCATGTCACGTAGTCTATAATAAATTACTTATTTCCAAACATATCTCTTTTATGCTATAAGTATTTACATAAGCAGCAGTCAATAGAAAAGTTTATTGCATAAATTATTTATAATTTTGCCACTTTTTATGACCTTTTTTTATATAAATAAAGAAATGTAAACTATATTTCCTGTTTATGAGGTTTTGTGAATTAATTCTAATAACAGCTTTAAATATATTAAGAGATGTTTGGTAGTTTTCAGTTTGGGTTACAGTAAAGTTTTGGTAGAAAAATCATTTTGCAGGAGTAATTTTATATTATCGTGTAACAATATATTTACTATCTTCCGTTAGTCTTACTCCAAACTGTAAATACTATTGTATTAGGTAATAGTGGTATTACGGATAGAGATGTGTGAATACATTTTGTGTAGTCTTTGTATACTAATTACAAAATAATTATAAATTTTCCTACTTGTATCTAGTATTTGAAATAGTTACTACCTACAAAGATTGAAAAAGAAATCGATCTTAATAAGTCAGTACGGTTTCGATGGGGAAAATTCAAATTTTCTCAAGAAAAAATACTCAATAAGATGAATATATTATGTTGTTATCACATATTTCCAATAAATAGAATTAAAAAGAACAATATAAAGTATACCTATTTAAAATAATTACTTTACATTTTAAATAGCTTTTTACATGAGAAAATTTATTTCCCAGTAAGTAATAAATCTTTCTAGTTACTATACCAAGCCTTTAACATGCATAGTATCATTTGACTTTGCCAATAATACATCACGTTTCAATAATAATATTTGTGAAAAATGTGAAGACGAAATTTTACGTGAGTAAGTTAGTATCAACTCCATAAGAAGAGTTATTTTTTTCTTCTGTAAAGAACTGTGTTTTCCTGCGCCTTAGTGCGTTTCTTAAAATAATCATATGTATTATTTCAGAATATATTATATTAATATACAAAATGTTATAAAGATCTATCTTTGTCGCAAAGAGTTGTTAAGTGACAAAAAATATCTTCTCTAATTATAATATATTCTTATACGTCCACAATTAAATAAAACTACGTGATGTTGTATTATTTCTACTTTCTTTAAGTTCTTTACCGCGACCTAGGTTTCTCTGTATTACAACATAATATTCATTTCAACATGTGAATAATGAATTTCTACAAAATTAACACCAAATTTATTCAATATATTTACACGTTTCAAGAACATGCAGTACAACAGAGCATGCAGTGCATATATTGAAATAATACGTAAAGAACTCAATAAATATACAAACATGTAATATATCCGAATTCGGTTAAATAAACTAAACTTTATTTAGCACATATTAGTAAAACTTCCAAAAAATCTCGATCAGAAATCCGATGAAAAACGTATAGAATAATATTCCGTAGTAATTTTACAAAATATGAGACAATATATATTTTGTTAATCCTTATGGCGTGCTAAAACCCTTAGTCAGATAAAAGATTCTAAAGATTCGTGGTGGTTGAATTACAGATAAATATGACTACCCTAACAGATAAATATGATATTGAGGTTTTTTTCTTTGTTTTTTTTTTTACAGTCCAAAAACCAATTGGGGTTACTCAAAATAATTCAATTTAATTGCACGCATAAACACCAGTTTAGAGAAAAATTTTACAGTCGTGTTTGAAAATGCGAGGCAGAGGATTCCTTGCAAATGAATTTGCTGTTTAACATTTTAGCTGGAAAATTTAAAGTAATGAATGAAACCTAGACTCTATATTAAAAGACCTTTGTTTAGATACATCACACACTGTAGTATGGTATTTTGTTTTTCCTGTTCTCTTCTTAATCAATAAAGACAAAAAAAATTAAAAACCTTTTTCTTCCGTAACTAGGAATTAACAAAAACGAAAGTCTTGGAAAAAAATACGTATTTTTTAATGTAACTAGGACCTCATTCGAGTAAAGTCCTCCTCCATCTTCTTTTAACGCTCTCGGTTTTTAGCGACGATCATCGAGTTCTTTGATTCTGTTTATTTTTTCATTTCGTCCGCCCAACGTGTGTAGTGTCTGCCTTGTCTTGTTTTGCCTATCGGTTCCTTTCATAGCGTCATTATTTTTGTCCATTTGACTCCGTGCATACTAGTAACGTGATCTGTCCATGGCCATTTCTGTCTATCCATATTATAGTTTGTCTATTAATTTTGTCTTCTCTTTTATTTTCATATGCCTAATCTCATCCATACCTTTCACTTTAGAATATTAATTCTTTTCTTTGCTTCTTTAGCGTATTCCCGAGTCCGCCATCCATACGTCAGTTTCGTGTGATGATAAGAACCTGTTACCTTCTTTTTTAAATTAATAGGCAATGAACTATGAAGAAATTCTGCCGAACTCCAGAATTCGCTCCACCTTTTATTAACTTTTCTAAGAATGTATTCTGTTTATGAAAATTAATTTCTTATTCTAGCATAAATCTTTCATTCTATAGTGTATTATCGTTATAAATGGAGTCGGTGAGAGCGGATAATATAAAAACTGATCCTCAATCCCTCCTTTCATAAAGTATCTTAAACAAGAAATGTTATGCTATCATACAATAGATACCTTTATTTAATATGCATACTTGCAAAATTTCATGAACTTAGATCTAAACCTGTAGAAACTATGAGATTAGCATACACAGACATGATGAAATTATAAGGATTCAGTGTTTGGCTAAGGAACTATAAAAAAAACAATAACATCTTTCGATTTATGGCACTGTGATAAAACAACACACACGTGCCCAAAATATAAATTTATCGAAACAAAAAATTGCATAAACACTGAACTATAAATTTTCCAGTTTGCTTACAACGCTCGCAGTGTAATTATATATAATTATTGTAATTATATTAATTATATAAATATATTTTCCAGCTTTCATTAAATTATACTCCGGCTGTAATATTCTAGAAGTTCTTATTAATACTAAACTAAATATTGTCTAAATTGAATCCATATTTATTTCAATATTATATTAACAATTGGACATGCAGTTATTTTTGTTCCATATGTTACTATATGTAGCGTTTTAGTATACTCAATTGATTGTTTAATTTTGGAGCTAACTCAAAACACTATTTCTCGGAACTCATAGTTTATGTGTTATTTATAACATATTGCGAGCCTTGAACATTTATAAGTACATGATACTTATAAATGTTAGCCATCAAATGGAAATATTAAAAAAATGTATGATAACAAACAGTTCACAGTAGTTTTTGACGCATATCAATAGAAAATAAATTAAACATCAATGCTGAAAAAAATTTCTTCAGGTCAAACATTAAATATTTTTAAAAGCCATCATAAAATATTCAAATAATTATACTTAATTTCACTCTTTATAAAATCTGTAATGAAATACAGTATGAACAAAGTAGTTTTATTTTATTTATAAGTTTATGTCCCTAATGAGCCATCTACTTCTCTGACTGCATATATTTAGATGAAAGAACTTCGACTTATGTAATTGTTATTTTGCAGGACTGTTTGTCAAATTCGCTAATATTGACTTGCTAATCAATTTCAACACCCTAAGATAAGACGAAGCAGGAAATAAGGTCGACTGTCATTAAGATTTGTCATAAAATCGCGGTAACTGTAATAACGTCAGTCAAGACGATAATTTCTTGTGGTCTATTTAAATTTTGTCTGTCTCCATTCCTAGTCAAAATTTATTCGGGCATAAAATTTTACGACTTATATTAGAGGAAAAATACTGCCCTGAAAAACATCATTAGGCCGGTGCATGCAGCTGACGGTACGAATATTTCGTTCACTATGCAGTGACGGCTCGTCGTGCGAACATTACGCGTCTCCCGCCTAGATGTGGGTAGTTAGGGGGCGGCGTACTTGCGTGCAGAAGGCAGCGTTGACAGTTTACTTAAGAAAATTATTATGATGCATGAATTAAAATTATTTTGATGTGCTTTGATATCCGCCATTCTGCGTTTGGCATCGTCGGATTAGGGGGGGGGGGTCTTTGCCTTTTGATGGATTTAATAAGCGGTAAATTGTGACGTAACGCAATGAAAGTGGAGAGCTTTCGGTTATTTTCGGTTTATTTTAGAAGATGAGCTAATTACTTTTTTGCTTCAATTTTTACAGATATGAGAGAAGTAACGTGTAAAATATTAACTTACGGCAAAAATCTTCGGTTATAGGACAGTTTGTTCTTTATGTATTTAATATTTATTTAATCCTGGGAATTAAAAAAACTCGTTCACGAAAAGAAAACTATACAAACCTTTTAGTACAATGACTTAAATAGAAGAACTTCTTAAATCAATTAATAAAAATGTTGTTTTATTTCTATAAAAATATATAAATATAGAGAGAGACATTCTTGTAACATTGACTTGTACCAAACCTCACGTAACAGGAATACTTAACTAATTCGTTATAGCGGAGACTATATCCCCTAGAATATGCCCACTAAGTGTGGGATTATTAAATAGTTATTCATTTCGGTCTTTCTTTCATTTTCAGTTATATTGAAGGGAAAATGAAAAATCGGAAAAGAGATAAACCTTCCAAAGATATTTTAGATGCCGATGGAAGTAGTTTACATGGTTTTTGCTCATATTAGAATATGTTTAGAGACATATTTTAATGTGTTTCACGTATTGTATATTCTATATTCAATATTCAATATTACATTCAGATATATTTTGTGAATGAGCTAGTGTAACCCTAAACATATAAGTATGTTTAACTTCACATTGGATATTTTAAAAATAATTACCAATATAAAATTGACAGAATAAAAGCCATGACTTGTTTGCGAAAAATTAATTATTTGCTTGCGGTTTATTTAATATCCCATAACAATTATTTTTTTAATAATTGTAATAGTTTTTAGTATACGGAAGTATTTTCTACCTGTTACTCAGGCCTGTAATCAACTATTAGAAAAGGGATTTTGCTTCTAAGAATAGCCAAATTATTCATTGTGTAGGATATATATGTTCCAAAATTCTGGTAGCTTTAGCTATGAATTAACTAACAACCAAAAGTACGCATATTTAATCTTTATGAGCAGACCAATTAAATTCACGATTTTTTTTTAATTCTATGTTTTTAATACATATTTTTTCCCTTCTTCCTTCTTTTCAAAATAATGGAAGAGATTACGTGAATGTTGAGAAGATTACGTGAATGTTGCAATGAAACTATTGCGATGATATTAGATGTCACAATTTTTTTAAACATGCGCTATGTTTACGTTGTAAAAATTTATATTTGTAAATAATTTATTGGTGTAAACATTTATAAGTCAAATGGAATAAATATTTGTAAGTACTTAAACGTATGCCGAGTCATTGTAGTAATAATTTTGTCCGTGCTTCATAGGTTTTTCATGAGTCCATATTATACTTGGGGCGATAAGAAAACTGGGAGATTTTATTCACCATCTCAACCGATAGAGAATATAAACGATAATTTCATATGTATTTTTCATTACGGTGTTTCTTGGGCGAGATACGATACCCCAAAATGTAAAACAGTGTGCACACTTCTTAAATATGGATGCAAAAAATCTGCTGGCGGCATTTAGTAAACAGCACGAAGGAAAGTTATTTTAGCTAAAAGGGATCAATAAAGGAAAGAGATCTGGGTAATCGCACAGTTTTACTTTCATCTCTGAAATATATGCTGGACAATATTTTAAATAGGGGAAAAATAATATTAAAATATATTATACCTTAATAATAATAATACTCCGTAACTTTATTATTAAACATTTTTAAAAATATTAATGCAAAGATATTCACTGAATTTAATTAATTAAAAATGTTGTCTAGCTCTTTCTAGAAGTCAGTTGTGGAACTATTATTAACTTTATTACAATAGAGGACATTAAGATATAACTATACAAAACACATATTATTAATATTGTAGTTTTGAGAAACCTCCTCTGATATCACTGCTATAATTTTTTTGTCTCTTAAATTGTATACATGAAATTATATACATGTTACTAAAACTCGTTCTTTCTGTGATCTTTAGTGTTCGTAACACTATAAATCGTAATTACTACATAACTTTAAAGACTATGTAGACAAAAAAAAAGTTAATATGGACCATTTCGGAACTTCAATCATTCATAACAAACATAGGAGTATTGAAACAGCCAAACCTATTTATAATAACATATATCCTCCGGTTATTTTTATAATGTCATAAAAATATTAAAACGATTCTATATGTGAATTAATTACCTTATATCGATCCCTAGAAGTAGTTAATATTTTCTCTGTAATTATTTCCTTTCGTGTCTATGTATTGGTATTTTCTCCGCGCATTTTAAATATTTTGTCCAATTAGTTTTTCTAGGAAAATAACAACAAAACTAGTAGCTACGCAATCCGATTCATAGCACTGGAAATATTTAACGGTGTGTTCCAGTACATCATGCTAATTAAAAAAAACGGATTTTGTATTCTTTAACACGATAATTCGTACAATCGCTTTAAACATAAATTTTTAATGTTTTATGATATTGAGATATTTATTACGTCGGCACAATTTTTAAACAAAGTATTTGTTATTAGTTAATAATAAGTTGGCTGAGATAGTAAGTTGACCCTGATCGCCTTCAAAAATCTCAGTAAATGATCGAAAATATTTTTAAACCATTTAAAAATAAATCAGCATAACAAAATGCAAGATTTTTGTCATGTAATCATGGTGAACCAAGACTATACCGTTGGAATGATTCTACTAAATATCTTATTCTCTTTCTTGATAAATTTTCATTTTCCCCCTCCTTACATAATTCAATTGAATTTAGCATTACCTTATTTTTAAATATTGAATTTCGCACTCTAGCCAATATAAGTCAATTTTCGTGTATTTATTTAAAATAAACATTCAAAATAATACCCTTGCCTTTCTTTAAAATAATCCTTTGCTTCGATCCCAACTTTTTAGGGTCAGGTAAATATGAATATATGCATGATTCATTTAAGCTACTGTGACATAAATATCTAAAAGAATTCCAGGAAAAAACATAGATTATTAACAGTATAAACTCTACAAGAGTATTTTTAATACCATACTATTTTAATACCCTTCAATGACTTTAAAATATCGTAGCGTCGCTGCGTGATGTGGTGTGGATTAATTACCTTGCGATTATTTCTAGAAACATTTAGCATTTTTTTCATTTAATACTCTCTAAGTTATTAACAAACCTACAATTTACTCAATCCGCTTCATCCTCGGAGATTATTGACCGCTATATATTCTAAAATAAAAAGCATGCATAAAAAATACGAAATGTTATTTGTTTCCTAATACGAAAATTTAAAATAATTCATTCACTATTTCGGTGTTTTCTTCCTTATGTGAATGATCCAGATGTTTAGCCAATATTGGTCAAATATTTTTATTCAATCAAGGTCAATAATTAATATTTTTCTAAATAAGCACACAATTTAAAAATACTATTAACTTGTTTCAATATTACCTTTTCTTCAACCTGAATATCTTATGAGGTGTCGGGAGTAAATTAATATATATCCATGTACATAATTACACATCCTTCACGCAAATTAACATAAATATTTCGAAAAATCCTTTCTCGTAATCTGAGGTATGGCTATAGTTTAATACAATATTTTATGACTTTTTTACGAGGGCCCGTAAAAAAGATATACAATTATTCTGGATAACCGTTAAACTTATTCGTATCATTTATTAGTCTCAAGTAAATAAATAAATATTTGTAAGAACGATGAAAAATTAGGAAAATCTACAGCACGGATGAAAATATACCGAGACCAATATCATTAAATAAACGCATCACAAAGTGAATTGTTAAAATTGAATTAATACTTGTTCCTTATCGCCAGTGACGACCACCCCGCCCAAATCTCGCCTGTCATGAAACATGCAAAATACCGCCTAGATTAAGAAGCTCCATCGTAGCACGTTTTAATTAAAATGTGTCCGCAAAACAGCTAGTCGTCGGCACCCGAGGCGGGACCCGCTCGGTGTGTCTTTTGGCTATAATTTAATTACCGACAACGTCCTAATTTGACGTTTTGAACGGTTTCGACGCGCCCAATTTGCTTTTATGTTCGCCCCTATTTCCGAATGCTCACTATGTAAACTATTACTTCTTGACATTCCCTCCCTTTGGACGATAATTAACCTTGTAATATATTATTCCGATTACGATTTTTGTTCCGACTTTCTTCGTTTGGCCCAATTTCGTATTCAATACTGCCCTAATTATAAAATATCAAGTTGCGGTTCATAAGTGAATCACTACACCGATATTTTTATAAAAATAGAATAACAAAATAATCATTCAAAATTAGAAAAAACAATTGACACACGGACATTTTCTTTTTTCATTTTCAAATAAATATTATCTGACCATTATGGTTAAAACCGCTTCCTATAAAACTACTGTGTTCAACATTTTAATGCAATTTAAAAAAAAAAAAAAAATTTATTTACCTCCTTTAGGGAGAAAACTAAATAGGCGTAGTATAAAAAATAATAGCTTAAGATAAAGTATTTCACGTCCTATCTAAATACGAAAGTAACTGGGAAAACATACTTTATTGCTATTACGAAACGCTCTTGGCGTTTTTTACTTGTCTGTATGTAACATACGTACAGACATACATTACTAAGTTATGTAAGGTTCTCTAAAATTAAAATTCTCTGTAGCTTTTGATATGTTGACACTTTGTTTTAAGAGTTTCTTTAAAGTTAATGGTGACAAAGTTACTATTACTAAGAAAACCGGCCAAGTGCGAGTTCGGATCACGAATCGAGGGTTATATATATATATATATATATATATATATATATGGACTTCAGATTAAACATTTTTAGTGTATTTCAGTTTGAAAATATTATATCTAAAATTACGAAAATATTCGAAACTGTTGTAACAGGTACTTTCAAATGATACCTTTAAATAAGTGTGTAATTTTGAAGTTTTTTCCAGTACTTAATTTGCATTAATCCTATATCCCTCCCCAAATTTACATATTTATACGTTTATATCAGATGGTGAGATATGTTGCCTTTTTGCTGTGCTGGATTCGTTTTCTCTCTGTGAGTTTTGTAACCCTGAAAATATTTAAGGTACAAACTTTTAAATATTAATTTATCAAAAAAGGGAAAGCGAATTGGAAAAATTCAATAAATTATATGAGCTTTTATTACTTATTTGTTTACATTTTTAATATTGTATTATAACTGTAAATGGTAAAGAAAATCGGTAAAAGTTTTGACAATTCCTACATTTAAGTACAAATTTTATAATATAAGTCTACCAACTGCTGTATATAGGGTAGGGTTTCAGTTTTGCCAAATCCGCACCCTTTCTTTTTGTTTGAAAAAATACAAGGATAAAGGGGATGTACTGTTTTTGGACTCAGAATGGACCAAATTTAGTAAGTATAAAATTTTTTACTTTTTAAAAACAAAACGAATTTTTTGGAACTGTGACAATTTGCCTGATAGAACGGTCGTCATCATGCAGTACTTTCAGAGACTAATGTAACTTAGCTCAACACGTCTTGCCAGCTGTCACTACTCGGATGGTGCACTAATACAAAAAATCGAACACAACAGAATTGATCTATTTGGTTGATTGCGTGAACGGCCGCCCACTCGCTGTTGGGATCTCTACCGTACACTACAGAATAAAGCGCTCTGTGACCACGTGTTCCACCTTTAGATATTACCAACGAATTTGAATATACAAAATTTTATCAAGGTCAACATAGGCTGCATGACGTCCGTTCTTAGAAGATGGCGATATTAGTTCGAATTTTAGTCCAATATATTCTCAGCATCTTCTCTAGCGCAACGTTCCCAACATGTAACAAGGGAAGGTACCCTTGTTGTTTTTTATTCCATAAAAAAAATGAATTTTTGTGCGGGAATTTGATACAGGAAATTTATTTTAATAAATAGACGGGTACATATATAAATATATATATATATATATATATATACATATATATATATATATATATATATATATATATATGTATGTATATATATATATATATATATATATATATATATATATATATACAAACACACGGATATATGCGTGTATAAATGAGTTAATTTTTGAAGAACTAAACTTCCGTTACATTGACTAACATCAAAGTTCTCGTTATAGCTTATCCCTAGTCGCCAAATATGTTTAAACTGTAAAGCGATATTTCGTCGAAATATCCAACCGATTACTAGCTCGCACGCTAATATGCTTTCCACGTATGCATAATAGTGCTTCAAAGTCTTATTTCATTACACTGTCTGACCACTTTAAGAGTTTGTATTACCCCACCTTCATGAATTTAAAGTTAAGGGTTGAAAGAAAGAATAAGAATAATCATGACAAGATTTGTCATCACATAAAATCAACTGGAACCAAAACTCTTATTTTGTGACATTTTATGGAGAAAGTGACTCATAAAAATTTTCGTTTATTGTTATAAAAACAATTCATTATTCGGTCAACAATACACTGTATAATTTGATTACTTACAGCGCCTTACTTGATTACCACACTGAATTTCTTCAAAATCCATCCAGAAGATTTTGCGTGATACATATATAGTTTTCTAGATTCTAATACACTTAAAATAATCACTCAGTTTTTTTCAAGTTTTTTTTTTTATTTTAGTGAACATAATTAACACGTTTATACTTTTATAAAATGTATAAATAATAGGGGTCTCTTCAAAGATAGTTTCTGGATTGGTAAAACTATCAAAACAGTAACTAAGTGTCTCTCAGGTGTTCTTTGTGGACGCGAGAGAGTTTGAAACGTGTACCAATATTGTCAGTACAGCTCGAGTTCATACATATATATTTTTTCTCTTAGAGGTGTTCATTCAACTATTTGATCATTTTGATAGCATTTATATAAGAGTATCGAATGTAAAGATAAGTTTTCGTGATGGGTAGTACATCACCAAATTCAAATACGCTCTATTTATTGCATCCTTAATTCGAAGTACTACAAACCTATTTTTATACTATTTTCTTGATATTTTTGGAAACCACAGTTATTCCTTCAATACATCTGCAGCGTAGTGAAAACAAATTACGTATGCGTGAGACTTAAAATGTATGCTTGTTAGAAGCGATCTCACCAAAATTATTACTACATTTATGTAATATTCACTACAAAAAGTTTCTGTCACACGCAGTTTTGAATTACAGAAAAGTGTTAAATATTCCCCACTTAAATTATATGAAGAAAGGAAGTGCGCATATTAAAATATAAAACGTGTTCGGTATTTGCCAGAAAGTGTATGGATTACAATTTTGGAGGTAAGTATATGGTCCATAATTTTACTCTATATGGGAGTAAATGTCAAAATATTTATTACTTTAGTTTATGATACTTTGCCGGCATTCAATGTTCTAGTTAGGTATCCATAAGCCTATTAGATATCTGAAAGAGATGCTGTGTACCCTGGTTCAAAAACAAATGAGATAATTTTAACTATCTTGAACTACTTCCTTGTTTCCTAGAGTTCAGAAATAATTCAGATAAATCATTTATCGAGATACATTTGTATTTAAGCTCATGTGTTCAGGTGAAGTTTTGAAATTTCTTTCTAACTACCCATGATAAGCTTACACTAAGATGACCGAGAAATTATTAAAACAAGGCAGAAAAGCAAATAGGTTAATTTTGCGAAGAATCGATAATACCGCTTGCTGAAGAAAATTCAGACAATTCTTGCAAAGACATTTTTCGAATTTCTAGAATTCTTGCAAAGTAAATTTTCGAACTAAATTTTTATCATACAACTGTTTCCTAAAGACTACGTATATTTTTTTGAAATGTCTTATGAAAGTACAACTATGGCATGATGAATGGCATTAGTGAAAACGATAAAAGTGTAATGAAGGAAAAAGTGTCAAACACAATTTTACTCCGGATCATAGATGATTTGCCATTTAGTAAAAATATACCTACTGCGTATTTATCCATTATAATATATTATTTAAGTATTCCTATTTCGTAAGTTTGGATATACATAACTGTCAATGTTAAAATAATATCTCTCTGTATCTTAATGACAGAATAAAATTTCTTTTAATTTATTTCAAAAGTTCTTAAATTTATGTCACTGTGCTAACATTTTTGCATACTTTTCTATTGATGAACGAGTTTTTTTAATTCTTTGGATTAAAAGACAAATAGAAAGATATACAGATAAAGAACATATTATCCTAAACCAAATATTTTCACCGTAAGTTAACCTATTACACGTTAATACCCTCATATCTGCAAAAATTTAAGCAAAAAATAATTACCTCATCTTCTAAAATAAACAGAAAATAACCGAAAGCACTTCACTTTCATTGCTTTACGTCACAATTTACCGCTTATTAAATCCATCAAAAGGCGGAGACCCCTCTAATTCGACGCCGCCAAACGCAAAACGGCGGATATCAAACCACATCAAAATGATTTTAATTCATGCATCGTAATAATTTTCATAAGTAAACTGTCAACGCTGCCTTCTGCACGCAAGTACGCCGCCCTCTAACTACCCTCATCTAGGCGGGAGACGCGTAATGTTCCCACGCCAAGCCGTCACTGTATAATGAACGAAATACTCGTACCGCCGGCTGCATATACCGGCCTAATGATATTTTTCAGGGCAGTATTTTTCCTTAAATATGAATCGTAAAATTTTACGCCCGAATACTTCGTTTGGCACAGAACTGACGTTCGTTTGGAGTTAAATTTTCACGACGATGCCTTGTCGGTCTCCCGACAAAATTGAAATAGACCACAAGGTATCGTCGTCCTGGCTGACGATATTATAGTTATTGGAGTTTTAATGACTAATCTTAATAACAGTCGATCATATTTGCTGCTTCGGCATATCTTAGGGTATTGAAATTGACTGGTAAAGCAAGATAAGGAACCATTTGATAAACAACCCTGCAAATTAACGATTAAATAAATAGAAGTTCTTTCATCTAAATATTTGCAGACAGAAAAGTATTTGGGTCATTAGGGCCATAAACATATAATTAGAATAAAACTACTTTGCACTTCCTGTATTTTTATATAGGATTTTATGAAGAGTGAAATTAATACAATTATTTAAACCGTATATGATGGCTTTAAAAAATATTTGATATTTGACATGAAGAAAATTTTATCAGCATCGATGTTTTATTTCCCTTCCATCGATATGCCTCGAAAAATCTTTGTGAACTGTTTGTTATGATTTAAAAGCTCTAAAGACCAAATTTGTTACTGAAAGTACCGTGGCCCCAAAATTAGCAAATATAGGCAAATACAGGTAGTTTTAAACTTAATCTTCTTGTATCGAGCTATTGTTAATTTAAAACAAAAAGAGCTATAAAAGGGCTACGCTTTGATAAGTTCGTCATGCTCAAGTTATCACACGACCGAAAAAAAGATAATTACTGATCATATCATACTGAAGCTAAATTCTTGATGAAGCTGATATCTTTCGAAGATATCAACTTTTCAGATAGCAAATTAATATCGTGGTCACTGACGAAAAATTCTGGCATCTAAAGATGTCGCTATCAAGTAACAGGCTCATCAAAACCTATACCATCAAAAGTGCTAAGGATACATTATTCGAAATTGTATATTCAAATTATTAACCAAATAATGGTCATATTTATCCTACTACTTGATGACTGATATTTATAATTATCATGTTTAAAAAAAATGATTACTAATATTCATAATTATCGTGTTTAAATTATCATGTTTTAATATGTATAAATTTTCAAGACTCACAATATGTTTTTAATAACAAATGAACTGTAAGTATTTCCGAGATATATTTTTTTTGAGTTAGCTCCAAAATTCAACAATCAATGGGGTATGCTAAAACGTTACGTATTGTAACATATGGAAAAAAAATAGCTGCATGTATGCATGCATTTAAATAAATATGGATTCAGTTTTTAACAACATTTAGTTAAATATTAACAATGACTTCTAGAGTGTTACCGCCGGAGCGTAATTTTATTAAAGCGTAATTGTATATTTTTATAAATACCCTGCGAGCGTTACAAGCAAATTGGAAAATGTATAGTTGAGGGTCCTTGCATTTTTTTGTTTTTGTCAATTTATATTTTTGGACATGTATATATCGTGTTATCATAGTGATATATATCAAAAGGTGTTATTATTTTTTTATAGAGTGAATCCTTGTAATTTCGTTATATTTGTGTATGCATAGTCTCGTAGTTTCAACAGTTTTAGACTTAAGTCTATGAAATTTTGCAAACAAGTGCTTTAAATGAAGGTATTAATTTAATTAATAGCGTAAATTTTATTTTAAGATACCTTCTAAAAGGAGGGATTGAGGATAAGGAATATTTACAAATATAAAAAATGAGTCAGATATGGAGACCCACACTCACCGATTCCATTTATAACAGTACTACACTATATAATGAAAGATTTATAATAGAATAAGAAACAAATTTTCATAAATGGAAAATATTGAAAGAAAAGATAACAAAAAGTGGAGCGAATTGGGGAGCGCGGCAAAATTTCTTTACCGTTCAATGCCTATTAATCTAAAAAAGAAGGTAATTGGATCTAATTTTTACAATGGATATCAAACTTCGGAATACAATAAAGAAGCAAAGAAACGAAATAATATTCTTAGAGTGAAAGGTGTGGATAAGATTAGACATATGGAAATAAGACAGAAGACAAAAGTAACAAACAAAACAGAACACTCCACGGATAAAAATAGCCATTGCTAGTTCACATTGTTAGTATGCACGAAGTTCAATGGATAAAAATAATGACGCTATGGAAGGAACTGATAGATGAAAGAAAACAAAGCAAACCGTACCCACGCTGGGCGGACGAGATAGAAAAAGGGACAGGAACACAATATTGGATGACCCTCGCAACAGACCAAGAACACTGAAAGAAGCTGGAGGAGGATTATCCGAATGAGGTCCTAATTACATTAAAAACTCTATATTTTTTCCTAACACTATAATTTATATTAATTCTTAGTTATGGAGTAAAATAGTTCTTTAATTTTTTTTCTATTTATTAAATAAGAATAGAAAATAAATAAAACATTTTACTATATCACATAGTGTGATGTATCAAATACAAAGGTCTTTTAATACAGAGTTTAAATTTCATTCATCACTTTTAATTTTCTAGCTCTGTTTAAAAATTCTAAACAGCAAATTTATTTGCAGGTAATCCTCTCCCTTCCATTTTCAAACACGAATATGAAAATATTAATGAAAATAGATTTTCTATTAAATTTATTTTACTTCATTAGATTTGGGACTGTAAAAAACTCTTTGACATGCGGAAATAACACCTATGGAAGTTAAATAATTACTCAGAAAATCGGAAAAAGATACAAAACAACAACCTCAATAAAAGGGGTAACTTGTGGGGTACAAGAATTCTTATTCAGCTACCACGTATCTTTATAAATCATTTTACTTAACAAGGACTCTATACGGCGTAAAAATTTGTAAAGTATAGTTTCATATTTTGTAAACTTACAACGGAATACTAATTTATGCGTTTTTCAGCACAAATCTAACCAGATTTTTTAAAAGTTTTACTACCATCTGCCCAATGAATTTTATTTTATTTAACCGAATTCAAAAATAATTTATGTTTGAGTATTCTTTCGAAAATGAAACATGTTTTGATATTCGATGCGCATTATTTCATAGTATGCAGTTGTGTTCTTAAAACGTGCAAGTATATATTAAAACTGCAGATAATATTTATTTGTCACTTAATAATTTGGGAAAAAAATTGATCTTTACAAAATTTTGTACATTTATGTAATATATTACGGAATAATATATATGATTATTTCGGGAGAGGCATAAAGGTAAAAATGCGGGAAAACACAGTTCGTTCAAGTAGGAAAAAATACCTTTTATTAGGAAGTTGACACTAAATTACTCTAGTAAAAAAATCTTTATTAAATAACTAATAACTTGCAATATTTAGTTAATTTATCCGAAGCACAAATTTTTAGTTTAATTCTAGTAGAAATTTAAAAAAGTCGCAAATGACAATTTCTAAAACCATGAATAACCTAAATACTCCACCATCTTAGCACCACGTTTTTTCAATACAGAATTGAGAAAAATCATTGCACGAATTATCGAGCCTCGCAATCGGAAGTCGAAACGAATATTAGGTGCATTCTCGCTCATGTCTCCTAAAAATATATTTTGAGACAAAATCAATATTCTGGAATGGGTTTTGAATGATTCTGTAATGAATTTTGGTGAGATTTTCCCTATCATCGAGAGTATTTATTCAGGATGTTTTGAAGTATAAAACTTTGTTTAGATTCATAGGCCGCAGAGCTATATTAATATTTGTAAGGCGTCTCCTAAAACATGGATAAGTAGGAACAGGATAAGTGGGATAAGTAGCGACAGGACGACGGCAACGACACAGGCGAAATCATTTCGTTAAATAGACGCTCAAGTTCAATAACAATTGGGAAAATCGCAACTTCCGTACGAGCGGCGTGGTACAAAGCAATTCGTTGTAATATTTTCATTTTGTATATATAAGCCTTCATGACATTTTAATTAATACGGCATCGTATATATATACTAATCTTAAGTTCGTAAAGTATGCCTCTAAATAGGAATAGTTTAGTAATAAAGTGAAAATTACTAATTAGTTTTTATCTACATAATTGATCTTTAAAATACAGTTCATTATAAAATTTCTGCTTATTCATTTACAAATAGTAAATTAATAAGCAGAAATTTTATAATGACTTCGATACTTTATTGCTATAAAATTAACATATTAATATGATGTTCAAAGTTTAATACGGAATTGTGCAGAACAAATCAGATGAAAGACTGCTTTCTACTCGTTCTGATTTATTGCCATTATCGGTCGGCTTCAACGAATTGCTTCGGAATGTCATTTCGTCCAGCCAGATGGGCACAGCGTCTAGTTTATTACTCTACATTTAAATACATCAATTGAATGTCGGATACATGAAGTAGCTGACGTAAAAATCAGATTTTACTAACGAATCAACCGAAGACAAATTTATGGTAATACACGTTCGCTGAAAAACTTATTGCATAAATCATAAACTAATACTTTTTTAATTGACCAAGTGTCGCCAAAATATAATGACGATCAACCGTCATTTTACTAAGAATTATATACGTATTATTTAAGTTGATTGAAAATATTTTCTCATTGTGATTCTCATAATGAAATTTATGAAAATAATTTTTTAACATTAAAGGTCTTGGGTAGTTTTTATTTTATCAAAATAAATCTTGTATGAAGGTAGTAAAAGGTAATAGTCAATTTTTTTTTAAAATAATTGACTTCATAAGCCATTAGAGGCTTATGAAACCCATTTGTTGATAATTAAACATAGGTCATCAAAATTACAGAAAACGTTTATAAAATTACTTAAAATATAAACTGTTTGTAAAAAATTGAATTCTGGTATTAGTTGCTAGATAAAATAATATGTATTTATATGATATTTTGTTTATTTTATAAAGTATCAACGAATTAAATACATTTCATTCATTTTTATAATGTGAAAAAAATAGATTGTATGGTATTAAAGAAAACAGCTTAAGAGTGCAATGTGATCAAAATATTTTTAAATATATATTATAATAATTTTTTTTAGAAATTCTAATATTTCCTTTTTTTTATTTTAACAAGGAATTAAACATTTTCGTCTATTTCTTACAAAGTTTCTTATTATAATGCGTTACGTTGTAAACATTCCTCTCGAATGTGTTGAAATAATAATATTTTTCTCAAGTAATAACGCTGTTTAATTGCAATACTTATCGTTAAAACGTTTTGATTATTTTTTTTAGAAATATCGTCTCAAGTTATTGCCGTAACGGTTCGAAGTTCTCCGCCCAGTGCCTCTTCAAACTGATCGTTTATAATAAATAATACCTTTAACTTTCCGGCCATAGCGAACAAATACCAAAATATTATCACATGTATAATTAGTGATTATTTCCACTTTGATGGTAAACATCATTTTCACCTAGTAAGTTTTGTATCTGTAACGGTGTTACTAAGATTGAGATATTCTCTATTGTCTGGTTGCTAGATTTCTTATTTTATAAAGGTTTATCTTTTTTCCAATCCATAATATATTTTTATCTGATTATGAAACGAATTTGGATATGTATATTCCGAAATTAATTTTATAATCAGGCGGTTCCAAAATTTAAAAAAATTGTAATTTAATTTTAAACATTAAGTGAGAAATGTAATATATTGCAGACGACATACCAGAAAGTAATAACCCTAGTTATGATTTCGTTACTGCTATTAAATTTCTTAATGACTTTATTATACTGACACTAAATACATTATCTATAAATATTGAATTAGGATATCGCCATTTAACTGGGCTTAAAGGCAAAAGGCTCATAAAATACGACAAGCCTTTGCAATTTGTGTATTACAACACGATGAAGGAGAAAATTAAAGGGCCGCTAAAACCGCGTATGAGAGACGTTGATATACGCGTGGCCGTAAATAACAGTTATTAATACGAGAAAGCCGGGATATCATTCCGAAGGAGCTGGAGAATATATTTACATAATTCAATTGTACGTTGCTGTGGAATTTATTGAAACCAACTTGGGTAATTTGCACTGGAGAAAGGGAGGAGAGTTCAATGGGTACTTAAAGAATTTCATATTTGTGTAATTTTATACGCATTGAGTGTTGCATGGAAGTTGTTCATTTTTGTTTATTTTACTCATCCACCTTTAATAGGAAATTTTGTTTATGTTGTAAATAAAAAGTGAAATTTGTTTACCTTTTTTTAAAGCTTTTGCATGGTGTCAGCCAGATATTTTAGTTTCAGTAGAAATTATAGATAATTTCAACAGATCTCATATTTATGTATTACTAATGTAATTCAGCCCAAGACGTCTTGCCAGCTGTCACTACTCCCATGGTGTACTAATACAAGAAACCGCACACGTCAGAATTGATATGTTTGGTCGATGCATGATCGACCGTCCATTCGCTGTTGTGATCTCTACCGTATTCTACAGAACAAAGCGTTCTTTGTCCACGTGTTCCACTTTTAGATATTACCAACGAATTTGAATATTCAAGATGTACCAAGGTCGATATATATTGCATGACGTTCGTTCTTGGAAGATGGAGATATTGGTTTGAATTTATTCCAATATATTCTCAGTGTCTTCTCCAGCGCAAACATTCCCAACATATAAGGTATACATTCCTTCTTGAATTTTATTCCACAAAAGAAAGTAAATTTTTGTGCGGGAATTTTATACAGAAATGTACATATTTGTATATATATATATATATATATATATATATATATATATATATATATATATATGTATATATACATAAATGTATATATTCATATATATATATATACATATAAGCTGGAGGAGGATAAATAATTTAATAAATCATATTTTAAAGAACTGAACTTCTGTTACATTGAATTATATCAATGTTCTTGTTATATCTTATCCGCAGTCGCAAAATAAATTACAGAGCGATATTTCGTCGAAATGTTCACACGATTACTAGCTTGCTCACTAATAAGCTTTTCACGTATGCTTAATAGTGCTTTAAAATCTTATTTCATCAAACTGTCTGACCACGTTAAGGGATTTTATTACCCTACCTTTATGAATTTAAATTTAAGGGTTTAAAGTAAGAGTAAGAATAATCATGACAAGATTTGTCATCACATAAAATCAATTGGAACCAAAACTCTTATTTTGATACTTTTTAATGAGAAAATGACCCATAAACATTTCTGATTATTTTTCAAAAACAATTCATTATTCAGCAAAAACACACTATATAATCTGATTATTTTCATCGCCTTGCCTATCACACTCAATTTCGTCAAAATCCGTCCAGAAGATTTTGCCTGATAGCCGTTAAAATTAACATAAAGATGGACCACAATTTAAAAAAAAAAAGTTTTCTGAATTCTATTATACTTAAATATAAACACTCAGTTTTTTCAAATATTTTTAATGAACATAATTAATACTGTTATACTTTTATAAAATTTATAAATAATAGGGGTCTCTTCAAAGATAGTTCCTGGATTGGTGAAACTATCAAAACAAGACCCAAGTATCTTTCACCTGTTCTTTGTGGACGCGATTGAGTTTGAAAAGTTTACCAGTATTGTCCGGGCAGATCGAGTTCATACATATAATTTTTTTTATTAGAGGCGTTTATTCAACTATTTGAACATTTTGAGAGCAATTATATAAGGATATCGAATGTAAAGGTAAGTTATCGTGAAAGGTAGTACATTACCAAGATTCAATCCGCTCTATTTACAGCACCCTTAATTTGAAGCACTGCAAAGCTACTTTTACACTATTTACTTGAAATTTTTGGAAACCACAATATATCTGCAGCGTAGTAAAAACATATAAAATATGCGTGAGACTTAAAATGTACTCTTGTTAGAAGCCATCTCACAAAAATTACTACACTTATATAATTATATAATATTCACTAAAAACAGGTTCTGTCACACGTAGCTTTGAATTACAGAAAAGTTTTAAATATTCTTCACTCAAATTATATGAAGTAAGGAGGTGCGCATAATAAAATATAAAACGGGCTCGGTATTTGCCAGAAAGTACATGGATTATAATTTTGTAAGATAATATATGGTCCATAATTTTACTCTATATGGGAGTAAATATCAAAATATTGATTTTTTTTAGTTTAATATAAGATAATTTGATGGCATTCAATGTTAAGTATCTAGTTAAGTATCCACAAGCCTATTAGATATCTGAAAGAGATGAAAAGGGAAGCGCAGATACATCTTATTTATCGTTGTACGGTTTCTGGTTCAAAAACAAATGAGATAATTTTAACTATCTTGAACTACTTCTGTGTTTTTGCTAGAGTTCAGAAATAATTCAGAGTAATCATCTATCGAGATACATTTATACCTAAGCTAATGTGTTCATGTTAAGTTTTGAATTGTTTTTCTAACTACACATGATCAGCTTACACTAAGTTGAGCGAGAAATTATTAAAATGAGGCAGAAAAGCACGTATGTTTTGTGAAGAATCGATAATACCGATTGCTGAAGAAAATTTAGACAATTCTAGCAAAGAAATTTTCCTTTCGAAACGCTTAGTACACAATCGTTTCGTAAGGAATGCATAGATTTTTTTTAAATATTATGAAAGTTGATTTTTTCTGATTTTTCATTTTTCCTACAATGTAATCGAAGATGTAAGATAGGCTCAAAATATGTGTTTATGACATGATGAAAGGTATTAGTGAAAAAGATAAAAGTCTAATGAAGGAAAAAGATGTCAAACAAAATTTTTATCCGGATCAAAGATGATTTGCCATTTAGTAAAAATATACCTACTGGGTATTTATTCATTATAATATATTATTTAAGTATTCCTATTTCGTAAGTTTGGATATACATAACAGTCAATGTTAAAATAATATCTCTCTGTATCTTAATGATAGAAAAAAAATTCTTTTAATTTATTTCAAAAGATCCCAAATTTATGCCATTGTATTAACATTTTACATACCTTTCTATTGGTAAACAAGTTTTTTTAATTCTTTGGATTAAAACACAAACAGAAATATATACAGATAAAGAACATATTATCCTAAACCGAATATTTTTTCCGTGAGTTAACCTATTACACATTAATATCCTCTTATCTGCAAAAAATTAGGCAAAAAGTAATTACCTCATTTTTTAAAATAAACATAAAATAACTGAAAGCACTTCACTTTCATTGCATTACGTCACAATTTACCGCTTATTAAATCCGCCAAACTGTCACTGCATAATGAACGAAATACTCGTACCACCGGCTGCATGTACCGGCCTAATAATATTTTTCAGGCCAGTATTTTTCCTTAAATATGAATTTATGCCCGAATACTTCGTTTGGCACAGAACTGACGATCGCTGGGGTTAAATTTTGACGATGACACCTAGCCTATTTAAATTTTGTCGGTCTCCCCACTAAATTGAAATAGACCACAAGGCATCGTCGTCCTGACTGACGATATTATAGTTATTGGAGTTTTATGACAAATCCTAATAACAATCGATCACATTTGCTGCTTCGTCATATCTCAGGGTATTGAAATTAAATGGGAAACCAAGATAAGAAAATTTGGTAAACAACCCTGCAAATTAACGATTAAATAAATCGATGTTCTTTCGTCTAAATATTTGCAGTCAGAAAAGTATTTGGGCCATTAGGGACATAAAGATATAGATAGAATAAAAGTAATTTGCTCGTACTGTATTTTATAATATATTTTATAAAGAGTGAAATTAATACAATTATTTAAACCGTATATAATGGCTTTAAAAATATTTAATGTTTGACATGAAGAAAATTTTATCGGCATCAATTTAATATGCGTCAAAAAACTTGTGTGAACTGTTTGTTATGATTTAAAACCAAGCTCTAAAGGACAAATTTGTTACCGTAAATACCGTGATCCCAAAATTAGAAAAAATGTACAAATACGGGTGGGTTTAAAGTTAGTCTTTTTGTACGAGCTATTGTTAACGTAAAATAAAAAAAAACGCTAAAGGAGCTTTGCTTTGATAAGTTCATCATGTCCAACCAAAAAAAAAAAAGTAATTACTGGTCATATCATACTGAAGCTAAATTTTTGATGTAGCTAATGTCTTTAGAAGAAATCAACTTTTGAGATAACAAATTAATATCGTGATCACCGACGAAAAATTCTGGCAGCTATTAATTGATGCAGAATTACCACAGTCCAATTGTCCGCAACGAAAAAAGTATTTTTTCACATCAAAACCTTTACCATCAAAAGTACTATGGATGCGTTATTCAAAATTGTATAATCAAATGATTACCCTAATATTGATCATGTTTATTCTTCTACTTGTCGACTAATATTTATAATTATCACGTTTTTATAACTTTTCAAGATTCACAATTGTTTTTTTAATGAACTATAAGTATTTCCGAGATATATTTTTTTTGAGTTAGCTTCAAAATTAAACAATCAATGGAGTATGGTAAAACTTTACGCATTGTAACATATGGGAGAAAAATAACTGCACGTAGGATCGTTTATCTAATAATGAAATAAGTATTGATTCAATTTAAACAACATTTAATTAAATATTAACAATGACTTCCAAAGTGTTACAGCCGGAGCATAATTTTATGAAAGCTAGAAAGTATATTTTTATAATTACCCTGCGAGCGTTATAAGCAAATGGGAAAATTCATAGTTGAGGGTCCTTGCATTTTTTTGCTTTCGTAAATTTATATTTTTGAACATGTATATATCGTGTTATCATAGTGATACAAACCAAAAGATGTCATTGTTTTTTTATAGTTCCTTAGTCAAAGAGTGAATTCTTCGTGAGACATAACTTCATTATATCTATGTATGCATAGTCTCGTTGTTTCAACAGTTTTGGACTTAAGTCAATGACATTTTGCAAGTATGTGCTTTAAATAATATTTATTTATATAATGTTTAATTATTTTATAAAGAATCAACGAATTAAATATATGTCATTTATTTTTATATTGCGAAAAAAAATTTTTTTTCAGAAATTTAAACATTTCCTTTATTTTTTATTTTAACCAGGAATTAAACATTTAAGTTCATTTCTTAAAAAGTTTCTTAATATAATGCGTTACGTTATAAGCTATCCTCTCGAATATATTGAAATAATAATATTTTTCTCAAATTACAACACTCTTTAATTGCAATACTTATCTTTAAAACGTTTTGATTATAATTTTCAACATTTAGATTATAGTTTCTAGAACTATCGTCTCAAGTGATTGCCGCAACGGTTCGAAGTTCACTGCCCACTGCCTCTTTAAACTCACCTTTATAATAAATAATACCTTTAACATTCTGGCCGAGGCGAAGAAATAACAAAGTGCTGTTATATGCACAATTAGCGATAATTATTTCAAGTTTGATGGTGAAATTTATTTTTGTACAAATCACTAACCATGTTACTAAGAGGTATTCTTTCATGTTCGTTTGATAGTTTTCATATTTTATAAAGGTTTATCTTTTTTGAGTCGATTATATATTTTTATCTGAATATAAAATTAATTTTAATACGCATATTTTGAGGCGGTTCTCAAATGAAAGAAACAATAATTTTATTTTAAACATTAGGTAAGAAATGCGATGTATTGCAGACAATACACCAGAAAACCAGAAAAGTAGTAACCCTAGTTATGATTTCGTTACTGCTATTACAATTTTGGATGACTATTATACTAACAAGATATGTATATATATATATATATATATATATATATATATATATATGTATGTATATGTATATATATATATATATATATATATATATATATGTATATATGTATATATTATCTATAGCTATTGAATTAGAATATCGCTATTCAACTGGGCTTAAACACGGAAGACTCATAAAATACGACAAGCCTTTGAAATTTGTGTATTACAAAACGATGAAGGATAAAATTAAAGGGCCGCTAAAACCGCATATAAGAGACGTTAATATACGCGTGGCCGTAAATAACAGTTATCAGTATGAGAAAGGCATTCATTCCGAAGGAGCTCGAGAATATATTTACATAATTCAATTGTACGTTGCTGTGGAATTTATTGAAACCAACTTGGGTAATTCGCACAGGAGAAAGGGAGGAGCGTTCAATGGGTACTTACAGATTTTCATATTTGTGTACTTTTGTACACATTGAGTCTCGCATGGAAGTTACTTTTTTTTGTTTACTTACTTATCTACATTTAAAAGGAAATGTTATTCATGTTGTAAATATAAAGTATGATTGGTTGGGACGAGATGTTTTAACTTCAGTAGAAATAAGAGAAATTTTCAATGGAATTCATAACTATGTATATAAAAAAATTATAGGTAAATAATAGGTCAGAAATAATTTTCACGTTTATATTTAAAAATAATCGTAAAATATGGGGGAACCCTTTGTTTAAATTAATTTGGGTAATTTCGCATTAGATATATTTGTGATATTTAGATATGATTATCTATCTCTGAGGTATTTATGAATGTTGTCCACCATGTATCATTAACGTAATTCAAAATTATCAAATGATTGAACAAAAATTTGGAAGCTATGCTATATAAAAGCAACAGTTTAACAAAACTTGTAAAATTGCAAGTAAATTCTATATTATTATTAAAATCAGTTTGTTCACAAAATTATCGGTCGTAATACAAAAACGTAATTTTTAAAAAAAATAATAAATTAACATAGTTTTGAAAAATTTTTCTTTCCACTAGATCTGTAAAATCTTACGTTATCTAAATTTGTAAAAGAAAATTGGGAACAACGTTGATTAGGAACAATTTCAAGAAATTGTTTTTTTTCAATGAATCCAATACTTTTATAGAAATAAATATATTTAAGAATCTGTGGAAGTCAGTGAGTAGTACGATTAGATCTGATTAAAGTAATTTAATTAGATAGTAATGATTGAATTGTCAATTAATATCAATTATCATTATTTTCCAGAGCATCTTAATTTGTTATAAATTTAATAATTTTTAACTGTGATTTAGGGCCTAGTCATCCCTTTGTCTTCACACTTAGCACAATTATTATTATTAGAACGTGATCTATTATTGGTAAAGCCAAATTATATTATACATATTAAAGACTTGGCATGGTAGCTATAAATATGTATAACTTCCTGGGAAATCAATTGTCTGCTGTATTTTATTTAATGGCGTATAGCAAACATTCATAAGACTGAGGTGGAAGAAATTTTTTTTTACAGAATTTTAACTTTTATTCGTGTCGATGTACATAAGTTTTCTTATTATTTTGTGTATATGTTGTCCGATTAAATTGGCCCAGTTTCTTTAAATAAAATCTGTTTAAAATTTAAAGCTAATTATTTTAAATAGGTATACTTAATATTATTATTATTAATTCTTCACTACAAAGTTTACAAACAAACATATTGAAATCGTGGTATTTGATATTTATTGGAAACATGCGGTAATAACACAATATACTTGGCTCATTGAGTATATTTACTTAAGAGTATTGGATTTTTCCCCAAAGAGACCGTACTGACCATCCTAATTGATGATGCTAACCACCGAAGAAATAACGATACATTTTGATAAACAAGCTTAAGATCCATATTTTTCAGAAATACTCTAGAAAACACTCAGAGCAACACGTATCTTCAGCAATACGTATCATCCAAATCCTATAAATAATTGACAAAAGTTTTGAAAGCTACATATATCCGAACCTAACGCATGGGCTAAGCTATACGTCAGTAGTAAAAACAATTGGGTAATCCCAAGATAGAAGAATATTATAACATAATCGTATAAATGTTCCAATAATTGAAGAAATCAATCCTTAAAAGTTAGGAACTAACGTTAGTACCCGATTATATTTTTTGCGATATCATTTGCATAACCTCTCTGATAGTCTACAATTAAATGAAACTACGTGATGTAATATTATTTCTACTTTCTTTAAGTTCTTTACCACGACCTAGGTTTCGTTGTATTACAAAATCTTCAGATGTTGTAATACATCTTCAGATGTTGTAATACTTCTTCAAATGTTGTAATACATCTTCAGATGTTGTAATACAACGAAACCTAGGGTAAAGAATTTAAAGAAAGTAGACGTAGTTTCATTTAATTGTGAATAATGAATTTCTACAAAATTAACGCCAAATGTATTCAATACTCTCTGATAGTATTAACGACTACAGTAAAGTTAAAGGTGAACGCATTCCCCAAGATATCCAGATAATGAAAACCCGAGAACATTATCAAGAACAGTGGGACCTCCGCATAATCGATGACCACTCTTGTGTTCGCAAAGGAATTGCTCATCGAAAAATATCATCTCCTTACCCTTTTTATACGTATTTATTTAGGTCTGTTTATTTTTGTAGATAGTATCTATTTCAAATACTAAACATAAATGGGAAAATTTAGTATTATTTCCGTAATTAGTGTACAAAAATTACACAAAATTGATTCACACGGCTCTATCCATAATACCACTCTCACCTAATACAATCGTGTTTACAGTTTGGAGTAAGACTGACGGAAGATAGTCAATATATTGTTACATGGTAATATCAAATTACTCCTATAAAATGATTTTTCTACCAAAATTTCAGTCTAATACTACTCAAAAACTACTAAACTTCTATTAATATGTTTAAAGCTGTTCCTAGAAATACTTCATAAAACCTCTCAAATGGAAAATATGGTTTACATTTATTTATTTATGTCAATTAAAACAAGTCATTAAAAACGAACTCTAACTAGTCAATCACTTATGCAATAATATTTTGTATCGGTTGATGTTTAAATAAATAGTTATCGTATAAAAGAGATTTGTTTGGAAACAGGTAATTTATTATTGACCAAGTGACATGCAAAATATACACGATTTGGTCACTTTTGTCATTTTAATAATGTAATTAAATGTTACATAACATGGATTTTAATATGTTTACAAAAATTACATAATATTTTTAAAACTGGAGAATATTTAATATTATGATCATATTCTTGTAGTGAAAAAATATATACTAAGTTGATATCATTTCCCTATTGCTTAAGAAAGATTAGTCACCGAAGACATCAATATTTACTATGAGTGTTCGAAAACATGTATTATAGTCGTTAGGAGCTTATAGCAAATAATGTTGAAACCGTTCCCACCTCGTTAATCTCGGCTTGTTGGGTTCCTTAGTAAACTTATCCGTTTGTCTGTCTGTTTCTCACAACCTTACAGTTTTCCTAATTTAAGAGCTACGTAAAATGTTTCAACTATATGCTTAATATGGATATTTCAATTAAAATGTATGCAGCGAAATATTTAAAACAGAAAATAGATGTATTTCTCCATACACAAATTATGCATGTAATGTGTTAAACATATTTGTACGTACACTCTTAAATGGACTATTAATGGACGAGTCTTATATTGGCAAAAGGTTTTATGAAAAATAATTTTGCGAAATGTGAAAATTAAAAGCGACGTGCAATATATTTAGTCCCTTCTAATTTATAAACCACCATATCGGAAAATCTAGTAAAAAATCAGGCTTCTAGAGTATAAAAGCTAGATACATTTAAATAAAAAATTTTACAGAAATTATTTCGATTAACTTCAGTCAGTAATTTTAGAAGATAGTGGGAAATGCGGAACTGGGAAAATATACTTTATTGGTATTATGATACGCTCTTGGCTGTTTTATACTTGTCTGTATGTATGTTATATATCACTATTAAAGTTAAAGATAAAATTTATAATTCCAAATAGCTTTTAATATATGGATCTATGGAAACAAATCCCTAATAAACATTTTTTTTCCTAATGAACAATTTGCATTGATTCCTCTACCCCTCCCCAAATTTACATGTAAATATATTTTAAATATCAGCTGCTAGATATATGGGGTTTAATGTTACCTTAATGGTGTACTAAATTTCAAACTGATGGCTCGTGTGATTCGTTTTCTTTTTGTGAGTTATGGAACCCTGAAAATATATAAGTATTAAGTTTTAAATATTAATCTATCAAAAAAGGAAAAATGAATTGAAAAAATCATTAAATGATATAAGCTCTTAAATACTTATTTTTAATAAGTATTATAACTCTAAATGTTAAAAATATGAAAGTCCAAATTTTATGCCAAAAATTTGTGAAAATAATGAAGTTATAACTTTGAAATAATGATGTTATAGATCGACCGGCTAACAGATCTAACTACTATATATAGGTTAGGGTTTCTGATTTGTCAAATTCGCACCCTTTTTTTTGTTTGAAAATATATAAGATTCCGAATGCCGATAAAGGACATATACTGTTTTTGGACTCGGAATGGACAAAATTTAGTAAGTATGAAATTTTTAATTTTTTAAAAAGAAAACAAATATTTTAACGCTTTCAGTGGCGTTTTTATCAAAACGACTTTTTTTTGAACTGATCTTATCTATAATTCGCACACTAATAGTGGGACTTTATTTTTTTAACAGCCGTAATTTCGTATTGTAATAACTAAGGGATAAGATTAATTTTTTTTGTCATGAAAATTAATATTTTTTTTATCTGAAAGCGTAAAATTGAGGAAATATACATTATTTTAACGTGCCTCCATTTTGTTAAAAATTAATTTTAAAAGAGACGACGTTTCACCACTACTAAATTTATGCCGATTATAAAAAAAAATATTTCACATAAACCGTGCCATAAGGATGGCAATTTTTATGGGCCTGCACTTTATTTTGCACAATTTTGTAGATTGCTTTTATTTTTTAAACAAATTTGTACGAATTTCAAAATGTACTTAATCGTCATTAAGGATATTTGTCATCATTAGTGTTTTGTTCCGATCCTAAAATTATAAATCAATTAACATAAAAACAAAAAAAGAAGCGTTTTAAAACCCCTATTCAATGATATACTCACCTATATTAGATCCTAAACACCATACTTTTTAATGAATGCATATCTGTCTTCGACGAAAAGTGCATTTAATATATTTATGACTTTTATTATCAAAGACATCTTGACACCAGCAACAATTTTTCCAAAATAATTTTTTGAAGTCTCATTGTTTTCCCGGTTCTAATGCTTTTGTTCTCCTCGTCATCCTCCTCCATTTTCCATAAAATTAATGTTAATATCAATACCATAATGCTATGAATTGAATTTACTTTTTTTAATTTAAGACGCGTACATTTTTTCGTTTAATTGAATCCCGTTTTGGTTTTTATTATTATTTTCTAATTCTCTTGTATTATACAGTCTTTCTCGCCTCGTTTTTTTTCTATCATAATGCCCCTAATAGGACAGTCGTTATCATGCTGTACTCAGAAACTAATATAACTCAACTCAAGACGTTTTACCAGATGTCACTACTCGCATGGTGCAGTAATGCAAGGAACCACACACGACAGAATTGATATGATTCATTGATTGCATGAACAACCACCCACATGCTGTTGTAACCTCTACCGTACCCTACAGAACAAAGCCTCGTTACACTTTTAGATACTACCAACGAATTTGAATAACCAAGATTGTACCAAGGTCGGCGTATGCTGCATGTGTCCGTTCTTGGAAGAAGAAGATATTATTTCGAATTTTACTCTAAGATATTCTCAGTGTCCACTCCAGCGCAATGTTCTCAGCATATAAATTTTCCTCTCTTGATTTCAATTCCACAAAGGAAAATTAATTTTTGTGCGGGAAATTTCAACAGAAATATTGTTTAAATAAATAAAAGTATTTATATATATACATATATATATATATATATATATATATATAAATGTGTGTGTATGTATATATATATATATATATATATATACACATACAAACACATATATATGTATGTATAAATAAGTTAATTTCGAATTTTGAAATTCTGTTCCATTGACTAATATCGAAGTTCTCGTTTTAGCTTATCCGCAGTCGCCAAATATGTTTAAATTGCAGAGTAATATTTCGTCGCAATTTCCACCAAATCACTAGCTCGCGCGCTAATATACTTTCCACTTATACTTAATAGTGCTTCGATATCTTATTTCATCACACTGCATGACCATAATAATTTTATTACCCTGCCGTTATGAATTTAAAATTAAGGGTTGAAAGTAAGAATAAGAATAATCATATCAAGATTTGTTATCAAATAAAATCAATTGGAACCAAAACTATTATTTTTATAAATATAATGAAGTAAGTGTCCCATAAAATTATCTATTATTTTTATAAAAACAATTCATTATTCCGCAAACAACACACTACATAATTTGATTACTTTCAGCGCCTTATTTGATTAAAAATTATAATGTACAGGCCTCATATTCATTTGCTGTTAACGATAAAATTAATGAAAATAATACCTTCATATTTTACATCTTGTTGATTTTTTGTTTTACCCATGGCAATAAAACATTAACAAGTGACGTAGACAACCATTTTATAGCAAAATTTAAGTGAATTTCGGATTACTTCTTAAGCTCGTTTACCTTTAATGAAGAGGCGATTATTAAATTTGTCGAAATCCGTACTCAAAAGGAACAAGTCTTTTAAGAGACTAAAATTTCAAGAGATTCGTCAAAATAATATTTTATTATAATAAATTTTATTACGTGGAAATTATCAATTCGATTGTTATTATTTTTGAGATACCTAAAAGACTCGGTGTTTCTTTATTACATTTATTACTTTAAATGAAATCTTGAGTTCTTAATATTTCCACGCGAATTAAATATGTGATGAATACCCATACTTACTGATATTTATTTCCACATGCATTTATAGGTATATATACTAATATTGGAAATTTCCTATAGTTATACTTATTCTTCTCAGAATAGAAAAGTATTTTCTATTTTAATCTTTTTCTTTTAATATAACGTAAGAAGTAAGACATAAATTTATGCACGTTTCAATTATATCCTTTACCAATCGTTGAAATCAACCTTAACCTATAAACCTCTAAATACATTTAGAACTGGCTGCACATATGACTTCATTTGCGTGTAATTAGGAAAAATAATTGTTTTCTCTTTTATGTTATTCCTGAATATATACTAGTACCATACCAAATTGCATCAAAATCCGTCTAGAAGACTTTGCATGGTATCCGCTTAAAATAACATAAAGACAGACAAGAAAAAAAAAGTTTTTCTGGCTTCTTTTGTACTTAAACATAATTTAATATGCTAAATCACTCAATTTTCTTTTAATATTTTTAATGTACATAATTACCATTGACACAATTTTATAATACGTGTAGATAATATGGGTCCCTTCAAAGATAGTTTCCGTATTGGTGAAACCATCAAAAGTACATTATAGCAAGAAAAGTACACCAAGTGTCTCTCAGCTGGTCTTTGTAGGCGCAGCTGAGTTTTAAACGTTTACCAGTATTAGCAGTGCAGCTCGAGTTCATGCGTGAATTTTTTTTCTATTAGAGGAGTTTATTCTAAAAATTTGAAAAATTTTAAAAATATTTATATATTGATATCGAAATGGAAGAGCATGTAAAAGTAAGTTTTGGTGAAGGGGAGTACATCGCCAAGTTCAAATCTGTTCTACTTATTGCTCCCTTAACTCTTAGTACTACAAAGCTATTCTCACACTATTTACTTGATATTTTCTGAAACTACAGCTGTTCTTTCACTAAATTTAAGTAGTAGTGAAAACATACTACGTACGTGTGAATTTTAATTTTTATGCTTCTTAGAAATTACTTAACTAAAATTATTAGTACATTTATATAATATTCACTAAAAAAATTTCTGTGACACGCAGTCTTCAGTCACAAAAAAAGTTTTAAACATTCCCCACCAAAATTATAAAAAGAAACGAAGTACGCACGTTAAAATGTAAAAGTTTTTCTGTATTTGCAAGAATGTGTATGGTCTATAATTTTATTCTATATGGGAGTAAATATCAAAACATCTATTGTTTTAGTTTAGGATTATTTTACGACATTCAATGTGCTAGTTAATTGTCCACGAGCTTGTTAGATATCTGAAAAGAGATGATAAGAGAAGTGTAGAAACATTTATTACGGTTTATCTAATGGTGTCGAAGAAGACATGCTAACATGTGGTCTTTTAACACCGATACCATTCGGTGGACGTGTCGTTCATATATTCACACTTACCGTTATATTTGCGTCAAAAGCGCTTGTCATCACTACATAATGGAAAAGCGAGTTGCGGCATACTACTGTATAACGATCGCTTCCTTAAGTTGCCTTTTTATCTCACATCTTTCGCATGAGCGAGTCACGTGCTGTGCGTAGGTAGGAAGAGAAGCCAATAATTTTGGTGAACAAAAAACTTTCAATTTTGATTTATGAAGATTATGTCATAAAGTAAATTTTATATATATATATATATATATATATATATATATATATATATACATGTTTTGTAGATTTCTTATAACATTACACATTTGATCTTACCGTGGTCAAAATCAAATACTGTTTTAAATCCCGGGTAATGCTACAGTAGTCATTAATCAACGGAACACAAAATATAAATTATGTAAATATTAAATTACCCAGTAAGCTCGCAAAGTTTTTGCAAAAGGCATTTTGATTTTTAACTAAATCAATTCAGCACCAGGAGTTGATTATGCATTCGATGCAAAATATTTCATACCTATATTTTTTTGAAAATATAGGAAAATTAAAATTGTCTATCAAAAAGATTATTTTCGATATAATTTTTGTTCTATTTTAACAAACTATATAAGCACGAATGAAACTTGCACAACGAGAGTTCAATACATACTTAGGCATATATACACTTAAAATTGTGTAATATTTCCATTAAGTTATTTAAAAATATTAATATTTTTTTCACAGTATAATTACATTACCCAGTACACCCTTCAGAAGCGGGAAAACATTGTGAATATCTCAAATATTGTGAAATTAAGAATTATTGCTATAGTTTCCCCGTAAATTTGAAGTGAAGTTCTAAAAATATTGTTTTATTCATAATTTCTAGTTTCAGAATTTCGGAAATAGATAAGATATTTTCTATAAACATTTTCAACAATACCTATTAAAGAAAAAATTGTTTTTCACTACACCCATTTTCATATTTTAAAGTTAAACTGTTTCTGAGAAAAATTACTGTATTAAAGACGAAAAATTTATCTTGTTAGGGTTTGTCTTTCACCTTTCAAAGTATGAAAATTTGGAAAAGGAAAAAATAATGCGCGCCATTAAAAGGGTGACTATTGATATGAAGATGCGGGTAGAAATTACAGCGAACAAATAAAGGTTTAAGGTTTATAGAATTATGAACACGCTAAAATCAATCTATTAAGGACCATTTAAAAACCTTTAGATGCATAAGTAATTTCGACGTATGAATACCACACCAATTTAAAGGAACTATTATATACATTACATTACACATTTATTAAATACATTGGGATATGCAAATTATTTTTGAAATGCGGATCATCTGTGGTAAAATCGATGGAAAAATGTCATGATAAAAGTGAGATGAACCGTTCTGAAACACATAAAAAGCTTCATTACAGAATACTAGGATTATCAATTTGGTAAGATTGCAAAGGTGTCGTTGTTTTATAATGATTATTTAAATGTACAGTCGATAAGTAGACAAATTAACTAATTCTGTATGTTAAAAACATCTGTAATTATCAATGAAGATTTGTCATAATTTTTTGTTACTGGAGTTGGATTTGTTACCATATCCACCTATTTCGACAAATTTTACGCTACCAAGTTTTAACTAGTTTCGATTGTTCAGCAGAAGGAATCTACATCTCGGGTCAAGGTATTAGGTTTTTTAATAGAGAGTTAGAATGGTGATGGAAAGGTGTTGAAAGTAGTGAATTAAAACTATCCTTTTTGGGTAAAATTGTTGAAAAAAAATTATGCTTAGAAAAAAACCATAAACTTATTTCTCCACCATGTTATTTGTAACATTATAGTAAGTACTTGTTGAAGGATATATGTAACCAAATTAAACTGGCTCTTTAGTGACTAGTGAAATACTTGTACTGAATGAGTTCATCGTATATCGTTACCTTAAAATGAAAATAGCCAAACATTAAGAAAGTTCGGAACATAATATTTCTTCCAAATTATGTCTTGTTAACCATGAAGTAGTAACTTTCATAAAAATATAGTGATAGATTCAATAACTTAGTTTACATGGTGGCAAGAAAAATATGTGCAAGTGAGTTTCTCTTTTTGCAATAAAAATTATTTAAATTATGTAACTAATTTTATACGAGGAAGAGAAACTGATGTCGTGTTTAAAAGACGACACGTTGTTTTTCGTACATCAAATCCAAATAATTTATTAGTAGGTATTTCTTTTTTTTTGTTGTGGTAATTATAAATTTATGCATAGAAGAGTACATTGAAACTATATTATTTAAACTTAATAAACTACTGGTTTTAGATAATGTGTTTTAGTGTTAGTATTTTAAGCTGTAATGTATGAACTGTTGAAAATGTTATACATGCAAGTGCACCTGCAAATGACATACGGAATAAATAAAACAGTGGCCCCAAATTACAGAGTGTTATACTATGTGTGAAATATGAATAACAAGTGACCCTGAAGACTAGAGAGAATGATCATAAAACATCTAAATAATCTTAATAACTATATAATAATATAAGTAAAAAATTTTCGCATACATTAATCATGATGAATTTTAGTATGATTTTATTCTGATTGTAAACAAAAATAGACAAAAAAATATTAAGAGGGGGAAAACGTTGTAATGATAATGTATACGAGCGAAGCTTAGTTTAGTTTATGAATTTTAGTACTGATCCTTAATCACTAATTCAAATATATTAAATACTTTCCTGTAAAAAAAGAATATATAATTAAACATTTGAAACATTTAGTAATGTTTTCACGGTGAATTTTCCCCAAATAGGAAGCTATATTTTAATATATAGCATTATAGATTGTAAAACGGGTCTTGAGGAAAGTCCTGCGATACGATGTAAATAAAATACATCAATCTACTACTCATTTCTGAATGAATTGTCGACTAATTCTAATTTAATAAAATACCAATTTTATTAAATTAGAATTAGTGGAACATGTTGAAATAAAATAATATATAAGTCGACGACTGCTATGTCATTGGGGTAATTTCAGGAGAGACGTCCTTCAAGGTAGATGCGTCATTTTTGTAAAGGAAACACCAAGCGGTTGTTAGCTAAAAAAATACTTGCCTGTAGCATTTGGTTACAACCTCAAAAAAGGAAAACTGTTTACGTTTTGTGACTCCAATAAATTCATAGCCGTATTGTAATTTTTTACGAAATATTTTTATTAGTGGTGGGTAAATATATATTTATTTCGTTTTCCTTAATTTCATTAATCAATTTTGGTTTAAGAGAAACTTGATTTTTTTATTTTGTGTGTTCTGTTCTAAACCATATTTAGTTTGTTAGATTTAGTTACGTAAAGGTGTATGTCGTCCATTAATATATGAAAAGATGTGTAGAATATTTTTACACTAATGTTTTCTCAAATATATATATTTTTTAATTATAATTTTAGTATCTGTAAATTATCTATATATTAATACGTGAAGCAAAAACTTTGGACCCCTTTTTATGAAAATCGCGCGGACGGAGAAGTATAAAATTTGGCATACTTATAGTTTATATATAGGAGAAGTGCAGAACGCTAATATTTTTCAATAATAATGCTTATAAAGTACATTAAATCAATAAATAAAACATTACACACACTAACATGCATTTAACACACACATGTATATACATACAATTGACATATGAGTAGTCTATAGTTTTATTTTTTCGCTGGCTTTGCATTGTAGATTATCTACCAGACAATTCGCAAGTTATTGTGCTTCAACTTTGTTATTTCTTCATATATAAAAAAGTTGATCTTTTATCTAGAATTACAGTTGTTATTATTTAATGTAACATTATTAATAATAATCATAATATTAATATATGAAGCAAAAACGTTATACCTCTTTTACGCAAATTACGCGGACGGAGGAGTATGAAATTTGGCACATTAGAGTTTGTATGGAGGAGTACGGAAAGCTAAAATTTTTATATAATAATGCATTAGAAACACATTAAATTAATAAAAAAAACATTACACATACCACCATGCGTTTGACACACACACTCACATGTATATACACACATATTGACATATGAGTTGTCCATAATTTTATTTTTCCGCTGGCTTTCCATTGTAGTTTATCTGCCAGACAATTTCTAAGTTATTGTGCTTTAACTTTGTTATTTTCTCATATATAGTAAAACAATTGACCTTTTATCTGAAATTAGAGTTATTACGATTTAATAAAATATTATTAAATTTTCTAAAGGTTAATAATAACCATAATTTATAGGTTAATAATAACCAAAATATTAATATGCGAAGCAAAACCTTTATACTCCTTTTTACGAAAATTACGCGTCCGGAGGAGTATGAAATTTGGCACAGTTAAAATTTATATGGAGAAGAGTGCTGAAAGCTAATATTTTTACCTAGAAAAGAGGTATATAGATTTTATTAGAAATACATGCGTTTGACACACACACATATGTACACACACATATGTACTATTTTGTTTATGGTTGAAATCTATGGTCAAACTGAGATTAATATTATTTGATTAATAAAATTTGCGGAGCAGTTACAAGAGATACATTTAAATGTCCACAAAATGTCACTCCAGAAGTGTTTTTAAATCATGATTGTGGATTAATGGATTCAGAGTGCAGGTTTTGCAATGCGAAACATTTTGAATCTGAAGTAACTTTAGGCGACAGAACTGCATTCATTTCATGTTGTCATAAAGGTAAAGCAATATTACCACCATTAAGTCAAAATAAATATTTCAAGTCATTGTATGATGGACTTACTTCTAATGAACCTTTAACAAAAAATAAGTCGAAAAATTATTTTGAAAATATACGGAAATATAATTCATGTTTTGCTATGGTTAGCTCAGAAGCCAAAGTTTCCGAGGCAGTTACAAGTGGAGTGTATCATTTCAAAATACATGATGTTTTTTACAATACATCAGGTCCAATGACTACTGCATATGGTCGCTCACCATGTTATGCGCAATTATATTATTATGATGTTGACACTGCTATCAATTATAGATTACAAGAACGTTTTAATCAAACATGTAACAACACCATAATGTGAGAAATTTCTCTGCAATTGGAACGCAGTAATCCTTTTGTGCGGTCATTCATTGCAATGAAAGATCATTGTCAGAGAGTCGAAAATCAAAATGAAGATATTTGTATGCTCATAAAAGTAAATCATGATTTGGATCTACGCCGCTTCAATGATGCAGTTCAAACTGATGTAGTTGTAATATTTAGTACGGTTGATGGTGAGCCACCTTTTGAACGAAATATGATTTCTTTTTCAAAAGTTATTGGTGTAATTAAAAATATCTCAGTTCTGCATTCATCTTTAGCGTACTCACTACTTTTTCCCAACGGTGATACTGGGTGGCATGGCAATATTGCACATAATGCACCAACTACATCTAATTCAAGAGCACCCAGAAATAAATTAGCCATGCTTCAGTATGCAGCCTATCGACTTGCAATTAGAGATGATTTCAGCATGTTACACCATTCGCAAAAATTGTTTCTGCAGTGGATAGTTGATATGTATGTGAGAATAGAGGGCTCACGATTACCTTTCATTCGACAAAATCAAACAATTTTTAGGTCTGAAGTTTACAACAATTTAACAGACTACTTAGAATTGAACATGAATGCCAGGAATATTGGTCGTAGAGTAATTTTACCATCTTCATTCAATGGATCTCCAAGAAATATGTATCAGAATTATTTAGATGCAATGTCAATTGTACAACATTTCGAAAAACCGTCTTTATTTATTCCAATGACTTGCAATCTAAGTTGGCCAGAAATAGTTAACAACATTGGTGAAGGTGAAGCTGCTAATTTTAGAACTGATATTATTGTGCATTTATTAAGTCAAAGTTGAAAGCATTCATAGAGGGCCTTATACAAAATAACATCTTTGGTAAAGTTGGAGCACTCATTTATATAATTGAATTTCAAAAAAGAGGATTGCCTCATGCTTTAAATGAGCAAGATAAAATTGTTAATGCTATAGATATTGATAAAGTTGTATCTGTGGAGATTCGTCACATTGAAACACGTACAACATTACATAAATATGTTGTAAAACATATGATGCATGGTCCATGCGGAGTACTTAATCCTAATTCTGTATGTATGAGAGATGGAAAACGTATAAAAGAGTATCCAAAACGATTTAATGAAACTATAAGTGATCGTTAAATGGATATCCATTATACAGAAGACGTGATAATGGTATTAATGCAGAAGTTCGTGGTAGTTGGCTTGACAATCGGTATGTTGTACTATACAATCCATATTTACTTGCTAAATTTAATTGCCATATAAATGTTGAAGTATGCACTATAGTCAAAAGTGTCAAATACATTTTTAAATATGCGTACAAAGGCTAGGCAGTGCATCTGTTGAACTAGAGTCTGGTGGAAATGAACAAGGTCAAAATATAGAAATTAATGAAGTTACCAATTTTTCATTGGTCGTTATGTCGGATCAACAGAATCCATATGGCGCATCCATGAATTACCAATGCATTTTCAGTCACATACTATAATCAGACTTGATATTCATTTCCCGCGTCGACAGAATGTATACTTCCGAGAAGGGCAAGAACGTCAATTAATTGATAATGAAAAACAAATAAAATTATTAGCATTTTTTGAGTTGAATCGATCAGATCCATCAGCACGAGAGTATAAATATACTGAAATTCCTATGCATTAAGTGTGGGAAGATTTCCGAAATAAATGGAAGAAGGGAACCCGTGGAGGTGATAAAATCATTACAAGGAAATATGTAGTGTCACCAAAAGATATCGAACTTTTTCACTTACGATTGCTTTTATTACATGTCTGTGGTCCGAAATCATTCGGGGATGTTAAAACATACAATGAATTTTTATACCCTTCTTTTGTTGAAGCGTGCCATGCTTGCGAAATAGCTTCAAATAATAATAAATGGCGGGAATGTATAAATGAATCAAAAGAATTATATTCACCAAAACAAAAGCGGAATTTATTTGGTTACATTTGTGCAATAAATGTGCCAGCCAATGCATGAGCGTTATGGAATGAATTTAAAGTATATCTTAGTGAAGATTTTCTAAGACTACAACGAAGAAGTATCCTTTAATAGAGCTCTATTAGAAATTGATGCTATTTTGAATGTTCATAATTTGTCCTGTCAAATTCTTGGTTTACAAGTTCCCACATACTCGCAGAGAATAGAAGAAGAAAATACTATTGATATAATAGAACAAGAGATGATGTTTTGTGAGTATTATTAAAGTGCAAATATTGAACAGCGTAATCTCATTGATCAAGTTATTCGTGACATTTTGTATCATGATACTGGATCCAATGTTTTTTGTTTAACCGCTCACGCTGTTTGTGGCAACATTCACTCAAACAGCATTAATTCACAAATTAAATTCACTTAATCTTCGTTGTATTCCAACTGCGTTCAGTGGCATAGCTTCAACTTTATTACTTGGAGGTAGGACTTTACACAATGTGTTTAAATTGCCTATACCCATTTTAGAAAATTCTGTATCAAATATTACTGCAAATAGTAGCTACGGTAATTTCATAAATTCATCATCATTGATAATTATTGATGAAGTTTCTATGTGTCCTATGCAAGCGTTGAAAATCATAGATAGATTATTGCGTGATCTATGTGATGAAAACGATAAACATAGTGTTTGGAGGAAAAACTATACTTCTGTGCGGTGATTTTCGGCAAATCTTACCAGTAATCCCACATGGATCAAGTGGAACTTTAATTTAAAATTGTGTTACAAGTTGGCATGAATTTATTAATCTTCATAAAGTTATATTTACTCGAAACATGAGAGCTTTACCAAATGAAATAGAATTTGTAGAATTCTTAAAAAAAATTGGTAATGATGAGGCCCCACAATTCCCTCAGTTTGGTAAAAATGTTATTGAAATACCTCATCAATTAATAGGAGATAAAAACAATATTATTGATGAGGTGTATGGAAATATTTCCCACAACATACTCTCAGAAAATATATTGAACTCTGTTATTTTAGCACCTACAAATGACGATTGTACTTTGATTAATACTGATATACTTAATCAAATTCCTGGTGAACAGCGAACATATCATGGCTATGATAAAATAATTTGTGATAATGACAATGACATCAATAACTATACGGTAGAGTTTTGAAATTCTTTGTCTATTAGTGGTTTACTACCGCATAAGTTAGTATTGAAAGTTAATTGCATAGTTTTACTGATCAGAAACTTAAACACTAAGGGCCCATTAGTCAATGGAACAAGGTGGATCGAAATTCAATAGATTGCGACGTTTTAATTGGGACAGCACGCAGTAAGAGAATTTTGATTCCACGTATAAATTTAACGTACTCTGGAACTATTTTACCGTTTAACTTTCAAAGAACACAATTTCCTATAATACCTGCATTTGCGATGACAATAAATAAGTCTCAAGGACAAACATTCCAAAAGGTTGGAATTTTATTGAATCGGCCAGTTTTCACACATGGGCAATTGTATGTCGCAGCAAGTAGAGTCCGTCCATTCGATGGTCTAAGGTTTCCGAATATAACGGTCAAGGACGTTTAGCAAACGATGAAAGAGTTTTTACAAAAAATATTGTTTTCAGAGAAGTTTTATATCGTTAATTATATTATCGCAATATGCGATAAAAAATGCTATTCAATGGAGAACATATTTTACCGTAAATTTTTTTTATTTCGCATCATCTTACAGCATGTTCTGTTTCAATAATTTTTTTTTAAAATAGGTATTCTTTATTTTTCCCTTTTTTGAATTCCATATAATTTATTTTTTTTAAATAGGAAAATAACAGCGTTGGCGAAATTTGTGGTTATAGTAGTATATAGTCTTTGACAATAGAACCTTAATAATGTTTGAACATTATATTTTAATAATTTATATTAAATAATTTATAATTTAAATTTATTATGGTCGAATTTCGACCACTGGGCGACCACTAGTAATGTTAAAAACACGAAAATAACCAATAATTTTCGATGTTGTAACATATTGTTTGATTTTATATTACATAAAATTTTTTTCATATTCTTATGTTACTGTAAAAGTTCGAATATTAGTAAATTTTAAATTTTATTCTAAATCTTAAGATTTACCCACATGAGCTGGTAAATATAAGGTTTTATATAAAATGAGATAGTTTTTCGGGCTTTTGCCATAGAGTTTGATGCATGCTGGGTTTTACAAATGACTACTAGTAATTGTTTGTTTTGAAAATAAAATAATGTACGTAAATTTTTTTAATAAATTTTACAATAAATTTACCTACATTATTTTAAAATAGATGCTTTTGAAAAGTAGAATGTAATAAAATAAACAAAAATAAATTTTTCTTCTCAAATGCATAATACATATTTCAGTTATGCTCATTATTTTTGAATTTTTTTTATCATTTAGTATTATTGTTTTTACTTAATAGCAATGTATCTACATAACTTTAAAACATTTTCAAAATTATTTTTGTCATGTGGGAAAATTAGGCTTGAATCTTGCTATAATGCATAATCTGCAATAATGCTTTTCGGGTCAGTTTTAGCATTGTCAATTTCTAGTACTTTCAGTCTTAGATTTTGGCCAATTTTTACCTTTGGATTTCATTTAATATAGTAGTCATAGTAAAACATCAGTAATTACGAAGTCACATTTCTAAAATATAACTGAACATAAAATTTTGCACTAAATCTACGGCTAATCTAAAATTTTTTAAAACTTGTAAGCCAATCACCCAAATATATTTATATAGTCAAAATACATCGATGAACAAACTTAATACTAAAAATGAAAATAAATTAAAACCAAAAATGTTTAAACATGTATAATTTAAGTTTTCCACCAGTGTACATTATACCATTACAATAATTTTATGTTACTTTATTATATAAATACAAAAGGTTTTCAAACAAAAAGGAAAGCAATAACTTAACTTGAAGCAAAAGGTCCTTAAAGTATATACAGGAGTTGCAAGTTATAAATTATAAAACGATGTAGAAGTTAATTAACTATCTACATAGTTGGTTATGAAACATTAAAATAAGCATGGGTTTAAATAACAATTATTAGTCTACGAAAGGCGCAATTTAATTCCACAGGATCCGGAGAATACATTTACATAATACAATTAGCGCCGGAATTCATTGAAACCAATGTGCATAATTTACAGTGTTGGTGGGCAATTGTTTTTGGAATTTGATTTGTTTTTATTCCTGATAAATGGCAAATACGGTTGTAATTTTATTTATTGTTTAAGAAATCATTATGGGCTCTAGATTTTTATTCACGGGGTGCAATTTGGAAACACAAATTTGGAAAATCGAAAGTTTGTTCTATGGATTGGAGTCTGCATTTGTCGGAATTGTTAACAGTAATGGAAAGTAAAATTTTGCTTCTTACCATTTTGGGTTAAAACTTTATGCCATAGCGGTATTGTTACCTCATTTGGGTTGATTTGTTACCATGTCTCCAATATTTACTCTACACTATGGTAATTTTAATGTGAACTTCTCTTCAGAAATTGAATTAAATAACCAAACTTCAACGCATAAGCATTAATTGATCTCATTAATATTTGTTAAGAGATAATATATATTTTTTTTTAAGTTTCGTATTTAAAGAATGCGAACTAAAATTTATTGATACGTGATTTAACCGTGTTCGACGTTTCTCACGTTTAAACGGAATAAATTTCAATCTTAAATTTTACACGATTCATGTAATGAATCAGCGGAGATGGAGAAAGGGATATCCATTCATACAAGGGTTTTTTTCTATTTATATGGGAAATTGTTGAGATGATTTACTTAAGTAGAACACAAATGTTTATAAAAAAAAATTCAAAGTCAAGAAACAATTTCTTGGTGGAGGTGTGGGAGACTCCAGAGTTTAATTTTAAATATTACTTTGTAACAGGATTTATTTTGATAATTTTGATATCTGTGAACCTAAAATTCTTGGTACTTATTGCAAATATTAGTTTTTTCGAAGTTGGAAATATTTATTTAAACAATACTGTTAAAATATATAATTAAATTAGTATCATCAAATAAACAATGTAGCGACATCTATGACATATGTGATTGTGATTATAACTATTGTCTCTGATATGTCAACCTTTTGTACATCACTATTATTAAGAAATAAAGTCTGTCAGCCATTGCTCATCTAATTGAGTACACGTCGTTTTAATTTATAATAAATACGTATGAAGATTACAATAACCAAAAAAACTAACAAAACTTTTTAAATATTGAATATATTTGGCGTTAATTTTGTAGAAATTCATTTTTCATAATTAAATGAAACTACGTGATGTAGTATTATTTCTACTTTTTTTAAGTTCTTTATAAATGTTTAAATTAGAGCTCGAAAGGCTGAAAGTTTAATTTTTATAAATCAAAATCTAGAAAAGCAAAAAAAATGGTTTATCGCTATTTTACCTTTTACAGCGCTATGCGTTTCTCATGTAAAATCATTCTAAATTTTAATAACTGTATGATAATTATGACGATGTATTTATTAAAGCTTTCTTGACAGGATTAAAAAAATTAATGGTAACTACAAAAATACTTATATTTTGGTCGATTTGGTTCTGCATTTACAAATTTTCTCTGTTTTAAATTTTTTTTATAAAATGCGTTTACTTTCTCCTTTTGTGATTTAAATTTAAATTTTAAATTCCCTGTTTAATTAAAATATATATGCGAAAAAGGAAATACCATATTTCCACGTTTTGCTAAGTTAAGGTTAAAAGATTTGTAATACTAAAGGAATAAAAAACATAAAAGAATAAAAATATAAAGGCTACGTATATTTATTATGCATAAAACTTAATTCGATATTCTTAAAACAACGTATACAAATTTTGATACAAAATTCGAGCACTTTATGATAAAAAACTAGAACACATATTATATACTTTAATTATTACTACCAAAATATTATTGCAATATTTTAGTAGTAATAATTAAAGTGATTAAGTTTCGGCCCAATCGTTTATATATTACACTGTTAACTGTTTATAAATTTTAATTACCTTAATCGATAATTTGTGTGTAATGAATATAAAAATATGGACGCCAATGCAGTGTCAATACTTTTTTAAGGATTCTTTCAGTTCTAGCTCACATTTCCCACCTCCTAACGTTTATATATTAAAGTTTTATTCATCAAACGCAATATTATACATAGGTTCTTTAGGTAATAAACTTCGTATACAGAGTATACATACACTCCTGATAATGAAAGAGATTATTTTTTCTAGAAATACCATTCTCGGTCGAGTTATTCAAAATTCTGTTAAAAATCAGTTTAAAAATATTTAGTGAGTGATTCAATATAAAATTATTTCGATCAACTTATATTTTAAGTTAAATTAAAAGGTATAGTTAACTAAGTTTCATTCTTCGACCTGTGAAAAAATCACTATGCAATATACTCTTATGTATAAATAATACGTATATTTATAAATAGTCGATGTAATAAAATACTATGCAATATTAAATGCTTAAATTCTTGTGCGTACCTAAGCGTGTAGTAAATCCTTGTGAGAGTTTTAATTGTACTTAACTGACTTTTTTCATAATAAATCGTGCGCCTTTTATCTGTCTAGTTTTATGGTAGTCAAAAGCTTAACAAAGTACTAAACATATTTCCATTCAGATTTTCTATTTATTACTTACTTATTGCAGTATTTTTATGATTCGTAAAAATCACTCTCTTACTTTACAGGAGTAGAAAAAATTATCTTGATGAAACAAAAATTGTGAAGTGATAAAATAAAGAAAATATTCGATCAAATAAAGAAAATATATTTGAAAGATATTTTTATTCGACAAAATTTTAAGTTACTAGTAATATGTGAAAAATATTGACAATATAGTTTTTGAACTACATTTGACAAAACAGAAGTAAATATTAATTATAATTTGTAAAATTGCGATATAAAATTTTGAGCCATTTTTTTTAACAGTTATTAATTGAAAACCAAACCACATGAAAACACCGAGGAACTGCTAATATATTTCATTAAAAATTTTAACTCTTTTGATCGCGTTGTAGCCTTTATAGTTTGCCACTTATTCGGTATTGCCATTGGTTATAATATTACTTAGAGCATGATAACTTTACAAGTAAGGTTATCTGAATAGACAAAAATATTCTCTCGTACAAGCAAGAAAAATTTGCATTTAGTCCATGAAAAACCTTTTTATCACTCATGAAGCTGAAACTCAGTTTAGTTAATCAATTTGTGGGGAGTGATATATCACGATACCAACATAGGGCTAATATAGTTTCTATCGACGATCAACAGACAAATGGTAGAAACAATAATGTGATATGTGTATACAAACATTTACTGTGATGATGTTCTGTATACATTTATTTACATGTTTGATAATCATAATATCTCATTGCAGTTTTTTTATGAATACCCTGAAAGACTTTGAATACAGTTAATTAGTCTCTTATCTTAGATCTTAAATTTTAAGAGTTTTCACGCTAAGAAATTATTGAGATTTCGAACATTGAATTCGTAAAACATTAAGCGTAACGTTTGTCATGCACCTTGTACATCAGCTACGGTAGATAAAGTGAGACAGACGAATACGTCAACTGATTGTATATTTTAATTCGTGAGAATTGTTCACTGGAAGTTTAATGAGCGTCAAATAAGTAAGAATTTCATAAAAATACTTCATCGCATAATAAATAATATTTTGATCTTTATTATTCATGGTACAATATTATATTTATTTATCCTCTAAATGAATTTCCAATATTTATATTTATAATTTTTTTCTTTTATACCCAGTAATGGGGACCTTTTTTTTTCCTTTATACCCTATAATGCTAAAAACAAGACTGTTGTGTATAATGTCTTGGTAAAATAAATTTTGAGTTGTTAATATTCCTCAGCTTGTGCCAGCTTATTGAACATAGCTAACTTGGGAGCTTTGGAACTCTATCTGGCGTTTCTTTTACGGCTGAATTTTATATTGGAGAGCAGAATCTTTGGCTATTAAATGAAAAGCTTAACTATTGTCATACAGGAACCATCACTTTACTTTATTTGTTTTAGTCAATTTAAAATTATATTGGTAATTATGTGGCCTTGAAGAGAAACTTACTCCTTTATAATAAAAGTACGTGACATATTTGGACTTCTCAACTAAGTGAAGGGTATAATATATATTTTGAGTAACAAGTAGAATAATTGTTTCTTTGTTCTTTACGAAAAAATTGTTCCTTAACTTCGAACTTTTTTAAACATTTTCACTACATTTAAGCAAATAATCTCAACAATAACCCATGTAAATAGAAAAACATAACAATCCCCTTTTCCTCCTCCACTGACTCATTATATAAAGCGTGCAAAATTTAAGTTGTAGCCCGAAGCATCAAGCATGAACGGGAAGATAACGTATCAATAAATACCAGTTCCGATTTTTTTAAGTACGAAGCTTAAAAAGAAAAAAAAAATAGAATCTCCTGGCTAAATATTAATGAGATCAATTTTTGGTATTTAATTTATTTTCAAAACAGAATTTAAGACTAAAATTGACATGGTGTAGAGTAAATATTGTAGACATAAAAACAATTCAATCCAAATGAAGTAAGAACACTGCTATGGCAAAAAGTTTATAACCCAAAATGGTGATAAGCAAAATTATACTTTCTTTTACTGCCAATAATTCCGACAAATGCAAAAAACTTTATTCAATAGAAATTAAATATCTAAACTTATTTTTCCAAATTTCACCATATAAATAAAAATCTAGAGTCCGTAATTATTATGTAAACAATAAAAAAAATTATAACCGTATTTACAATTTATAACGCACAAAAACCAATAAAATTACAAAAATAATTACCCACCAACACTATAAGTTATGCACATTTGTTTCAATGAATTCCGGCACTCATTGTATTGTGTAAATATATTCTCCAGATCCCGTGGAATTACATCACGCCTTTCGTGGACTAATAATTGTTTTTTAAACTCATGCTTATTTTAATGTTTCATAACTAACTGTGTAGACGGTTAATTAACTCCCACATCGTTTTATAATTTATTACTTGCAACGCCTTTATATACTTTAAGGACCTTTTACCTCAAGTTAAGTTATTGCTTTCCGTTTTGTTTGAAAACCTTTGGTGCTTATTCGTATTCAATAAATTCATATGAAATGGTTTTTAATGATCTTATGTGCACTGATGGACAAAATAAAAGGACTTTTTAAATGATATAATTTATAAAGCAAAATTTTAGAAAAATATTAATTTTGTTCATTGATGAGCTTTGATTAAATCAACACGTTTGGATGATTCGCTTACAAGTTTTATATATAATATATATATATATATATATATATATATATATAAATATATATATATATATATATATATATATATATATGCTCTCTAGATTATATTCTAAGAAAATTATGACTATATAGCATCCAAGGCTTCAAGATAACCATGAAATAAATTGTCAAGGCTTCAAGGTAACCACGAAATAAATTGCAATACCACAATACTCTACCTGTGGTCTTATTTTTAAAGTCATTAGTAATTGTTAGGGTGGAAAATACTGCTTCATATCAAAAAATTACTTAAATATTTGCAGTTTTTTTCTGTAAACTCCCGGTTCAATACGTAAGCCATATTTAAGTATTAAGAATCATGAAACATATTACAGTTGGAGTGGTTTTATAAGAGAAAGTCGTTAAAAAGATACTTCATTTTCTTTACAATATTTAGAAAAGCCGAATTATTATCTCAGTAGCTGTAATCGTCCCGCATATTTAGGTTAATTATAAATGAATTTAAAATACCTCCCTCTCATAGGTTTTGATATTTCAAAACTATTTAGTCAGTGATAGATAAGACAAAGATGATTACACTGTTTAAAATTTCAGCCCGTACAGATCTTGATAATAGTTACCAACATGACAATGATAATCATACATTACAACAATAGGTGATAAGTTGGTAAGGATGATTTATTGATACACGAAATTTATTCATTCTTTCTGCATAAGACTACCTGCGTGAGTGTACCTTTGCCAGCAACTTATATTTGTTCGTCGTAATAATAAAGTAACATTGTTTATTTCGATAAATTGGAAATGTTATTGTATCAAACTTATCACTGTAACACGCAAAATAGAATTCTATGACTATTTTTGATCCGAAATAAATATAGGGCGACAGAAATCATTGCCGTAGTAGGTAAATTTATGATTAATGTGATGTCGTTTTCAATTAATATGACGTTAAAGTTATCGGAATGAGGTTACTAAATAATATAATTTATTTATAAATAAGTGTATAGGTTTATCGTAATATATGTGATTATTTAGAACATTCGTATTTTACCTGTTTCTTTTCCCAAATCGTATAAATAGAGAGTAGATTTTTATTATAAAAGAAACTGCTCATATTTACATATACTAGTCATATTTAATTACTCGGTATATATGTATTTTAAATATTGTCAAAACCTTTATGAAATGTTATAGACAATGCAATGACTTTTTAATCTATATTTTATACGTTGAGACATATATTAAGAGCTATAACATAATGCTTACGAACATGAGAGAAGTGGATGGTAACAATTCATCAAAACTTAGAATTAATGCTGAAGTGCCCCATGGATATATTTATTTGCCAATTTTGGCAAACACAACAATTGCTCACTTTACTGTGGTAATTAGTAATTTAAATATTACTTATAGCATTACATGTAAGACATGTACCTGTCTCACCTTAATGGAAAATAACTTAAATAAAGTGGGAATGACGTAAAAAAATTATTTTATAACAATATCCTTAACGCCTTTTTTTTTTAATTGTTTATTATTATTGTATATTACTATTGCATATTCCATATTTATTTATATTGCTATATCAGATATAATGGTTAAAACAGTGATCGAAAATTTTAAAATATTTCGAATATTTAAAATACTATTACCACAATGGACATGCAAATATGAAAGATTGGCATTTCATAGTACAATAAAAAAAAAGTTAAAGAAGAAAAAATAGAAATGAATGGTGTCGAAGGTGGAGAATATATTAATATGATGATTTGTTAATTATGAAAGCGATTATATCGTTACTAACATGAGTTATATCAAGAAAATCATAAATATAATACTGTAATGGTAAATACTGTACAATTCGGTATTTTCTGAACGGAACTATACAAAATTGGGTATACGAATAGAATATAGCCTGGATTAATATGTAAGCTATGGACTTTTTCCTAAAATTTAAGATAGTTTCTGAGTAGCATCCAACTTTATGACATTCATTAGGTTCTAATTGGAGAAGGAAATAATTATTAGAGGAGAGTTACAAAAGCACTATATCAATCCGGCGCCTAACCGAAAATATGCACTTCTTAAACCGTGGTAAGGATAGTATATCTTAAATAAATTCGTTTAAATCCAGAAGAATCTGACTGGGAAAATTGTATATGTACCATAGAATTCCTCAAAATTGAATAGTACAGGTACTGTGATTAAGATTGGATGATATAGTTCCAACCTATTTTGATCACTCTTTTTTTTTGAAAATATATACTCCAAGTTATATTCTAATCCGATTTCTATACAACCATTTGGTTGGAATTTGACAATGGAAATTAAAGATATACTATACAATTCCTCAACATTGAACAGTCCAAGTGTGGAGTTTCGATAATTTAGGTCTAATGGTAATCTAATGAAACACGACTAAATTTGCGGTTCAGCAAAATCAGCGTGAAATGGTGAATACGATAAATTGTGAAAAGAGATCATCAGTGAGGAAGAGTAAACTCATAGAATTTGGACTCGTTTGTCTTATCTTGACGTAGCAAGAAAATAAAAGAATAAATAGATAGATAAATTGATACGGGTGCATAAAAATGGATTCACTCTTTGATCCATGATCCTGACATTAATGCTTAATGTGTACTGCCTACCTAAATTATGAAACTTAAGGATCTGGTGTTTCAAAAAAAGTACTTTGGATGTCAAGTAGAGATTCCGTTATTCAACTCTGGATTCAAACTCCTCATTTCTGATGCTGCAAAGGTACTGCTTGCCTGAACCATGAGACTTGAAGGTTTAATGTTTTTAAATTAGTATTATAGCTCTTATGTCGAGATTTTTCCACTAAATTACGGGTTCCAACTTTTCAATTTAGACGCTATGAGGATACTGTCTCTTTAAATCGTGAGACTCAATGGTCTGTTGTTTTTAAGTTAGTAATTTGAATCTTAAGCAGAGATCATATTATTAAATTCCGGGTTCTGACTCCTTAGTTCCGATACTGTCCTTGTTTCTAAATAGCCTTTCATATTAACCCCGAATTCCAACTTCTCAGTTCTGATGCTACGGTAGTACTACCTGCTCAAACAGTGAGATTTGATAATCTGTTATTTTTAAATAAATATTGTGGCTCTCAAGCAGACTCAGCAGATTTTGAGTTCCAACTCTTCTGTCAAGATGATGTGGGGGTATAACTTAAATCATGAAATTTCAGGATCCACTATTCTTAAGTTAGTTATAATTTCAGGATCCACTGTTTTTAAGTTAGTTAATTATTCTTAAGCAACGTCTTTGTCATTGAATTCTGGGTTTCAATTCCCTAGTTCTGATAATGCAGATGTACTGCTTGCCTAAATTGCGAGACTTGAAGATTTGGTGTTTTTAAATTAGTTTTATCTGTCTCAATCAGAGATTCTGTCAATGAACTTCGGGTTCGAACACCTCAGTCCTGATACCGCAGGGATACTGCCTGTCTAAGATGTAGGTAAGTATATGCAGCTATATACAAAGGGATGAAACATCTATGTCACTAGTTGGTAGGTAGTAATAAGTAAGTAAATATAAGTATAAACTAATTCATGAATTCACCCAACATTAGTATGGTAGGTAGGTAAGTAAGTATATACAGGTAGATACACTTACTTATCTACCTTACTTACCTACATATATACAACTCGGATATTAGTAGGCGGATACAATATATAGAAAGGTATATACAGATATGTAGCACTGACTAGGGTGAACGAAAAATATTTTTCAAAAACTGAACCTACTTCAAATAACCACAGAACAAGAAGTCCACTGAAAGATATCAAATATTAAAAATACGAGTACTCAGTTGAAACTTTTGAGGTACAATATTGTTTCCTAACGTAAATAAAATTTTGAAATAACTATTAATGATAGTGGTTTTTGGGGTCGATGCCAAGTGAAACACAGTGCTGATCTATGTGTGTGGGTGTAAATATATTTACGAATGCCGGAGACGAAAGAAGTGTTGTGAATATGAGAGAAAATACTAATTATTCTCAAAATTTGATTTATGTATTCAGTGCGCTTCATGCGTAGCGCAATGGTTATTTGAAGTAGGTTAATTTTTTTTGCAAAATGTCTTATCAATTAAGCGAGATAATATAAACAGCCTTCTAAAATATTTCTTTAGTAATAACACTTCATATTTGTTCGCAAGTTTAAATTTAAGCAATTATAATATATGTCAATAGGTATATAAAAACTAATATAATAACCAGGTTTATTTGAAATTATTTTAGTATAGACAAATAAAGATTTAATATAGGACTGAAAGGAGGGACTTGATAATTTTCCCTAAAATATTTTATAATTAAAACAAACCTTTGTTTTAAAATTAAGCGGATTGTCTAAAAATTCACATGAGATATCTTATCCTCTATTTGAAATTTCAAAGGCCAAAGGTCACAAATATCAATATTTTATTTGTTCAAATATTTGACATCCTGTTTTTGATGTATTGTTACAGGTTTAATGAAAATGGTAGACTATAAAATAGCTCTGCAAGATTTTTTACATACATTTTTTGCATGTTAATCGTTTTCGAGGTATACCATGCATTCGTTTATGAGATAACTTTATATAAACTGCGAAGTCAGACATAGTACATTTTACATAGTTAATTATATGATACATCTATTATTATTACTATCATTAAAAAATAAAATAATGTAGAAAAAATGCTATATGGCTATATGGCAAAAATTCAGGTATCTTACATACTGAAAATTATTCACCATTATTCACCAATATTATTCACCATATCGCGAAAATGGTTCATCTTACAAAAAATGCATATAAGTAAACTTGTAGAGATTTCTTATCAAATCTTTGAGGATGTGCGAGGCTTAAGAAGATAATTATTGGGAAAAACGATTTTCACGGCCTTTAACCTATTATATCTTGACTAGCGGACATGATATCTAATGGAACTTTCACCTTGCTTTTAAAATTTCACAAAGATTTGTGCAAACTGTCAAACTTTCCTCCTTTCACTCCCAGTTATAGAATTTATCTTACCTACCTTTGCTTTACCATACTTTCAGTTCAGCTAAACACAGTTCAAGTATTTCGTAACAGTAACTTTGAAATAGTGAAAGCTCGAAATTAAAAATTTCTTTCTATGTGTACCGAATGAAATAATGTGAATATATGGATTAAAAGGCATCACAACTCTATTAAAACGTTTATGCTATTAATTATGGAGTAGATACTCTCGTGCTAAATTTAAACATTGAGGAAATGACACAAACGTGTTTTGAATGTAACAAATTTAAGCAGTATTTATTAAGTGCAGGGCAGGCTGTAATTATCTCTACGACAAGTCATTCATAAAACAAATTAAATATAATGGGATTTATGCAGGATTTTATAATGATACTACGAATATTTAACTTTTGATATATATAGATTTTTAACGAATTCATAATTAATAAGACTTTAAATTTAAAAAAAAAAAAAATTTGATCGATTTTAAACAAGCGCTGATCTAAAAGGCACTGTAAATTACAAATTAATGCAAAATACTAGGAACTAGTTGAAAATTTTGCGTCAAAATATTATTTCAGAAAATAAATACGAGAAACACTTCTGCTTAATGGTTTCCCTTTCAAATTTCAGGAATTGGCACCAAATCGATAACTTTCTCTTTTCCTCTCTTGTGTATATGCACGTCCATAAACAAAGATATGAACGCCACATTCAACTTGGCACAGACTCCAAGATTGTTTAAGGGTAGCAGTATTTTCAAACTTAGTTTATATTTGGAAATAATATTAAAATGTAAAATTTTCAACTAATCGTGTGTTTCTTATTCAGTAACCATTTTGAGAAAAGTTTATTTTTCCATTCTCAATACTTATGACACAATATATCATACCAGAAAAACTAAACATTTTACAAAAGTACGAAGAATTCATAACTTTTCAGTTGCTGAAACCTAAAGAAGAATTTGTGGTGTTTGAGGAATATATCATTCATACATGCGTGCACGAATGGTTTTATATATATATATATATATATATATATATATATTTATATATTTATATATATATATATATATATATATATATATATATATATAAATAGGGACATACATGCCTACCTAGTAATATACTAATTGTTTCATGTCTTTTTAAATGTCTTCACATTACTTATTTGCCCTCTCCCAGTATCATCATCAAGTGCAGGTATGTTGAACCAAGGCCTCATAATATTTGATTTAATGTTAGTTGATCGTAGTGTCTGTTGCGAAACGCGAAAGGATTATCACAGTTGATTACGACAGCACAAAAGATATGAGTATTTGTTGGAACAGCGCTGTAAATTTTGACACAAGCATCACTCAAATTTCATTTTGCAATTTATTGATAGACGATGAATCATTTTGAATGACAGTTCCTAAAATTTAACTGCATATTTATGATACATTCAGAACTTTTTCGTAATTATCTTCCGATATTTAACTTCTCAAAATCTTGAAGTAATTCTTGCGATAGAAATACCCGTGAAATGTTCTTAACAGCTAAAAAATGTTGGTTATGTACCAAAAAGTGTTCCAAAAAACATTTTTCATACCATATGGCCTAGTAAAAGAATACATTTTCTAGGTGACTTCCACAACAGGATAATATCCTTAAGCAACAAGATAAATAAAGTCTCTATCAATATAGAAAGATTCTTGATCGTATAAATTTTGGATACTTTTGCATATCATCTCTTTCTTTTCATAGTCAAATCTGGATAAAACCTGACTGCATTTCACTCCAAGACAAAACCGGTAGCAGCAAGGCATTCAATATGGGTTAATAATTTTTAATAGTGATCAAAGCCTGTTTTGAGATTATAACCAAATGCTACAGGTATATTTGGTAAACAACCGATTGATGTTATTTTTATGAAAAAAGGTGGATCTGTCTTGAGGCGTTACATATATATTTTTTCAATATGCTGCACTCTACTTTGATTTTCATAAAGCTGGGTATTTTATTAGACGATTTATATAAATATCATTCAGAAACACGTAATAGAATTTAACATGAAAGTTGCATTTTATTTATATCATAACGCAGGTCAAGATTTATAATATATAATGGTATATATTACAATATAACCTCCTATCAGGAGCAACATCACCGTGAAAATATAAAGGTTTATTTACATATCCTTGCATTGCACCAAAAATCTTGAAATACAATTCATTTAGTTATTCAGGATCAGTATTAAAACCGTTAAGCTAAACCCAGCTACACTAAGGAAAATATTATATACACCGCATCAATCAGGATACTTTAAAAAATGGGTTTGCCGGGAAAACGAAAAAATTAATTAAAAATTAGTTTTCATATGCTGTAATTAATTTATTATCAGCATACGACCACCATATGTAATGTAAAATCAGTTGTTGATTAAATTGAAATAATGTATTTTCAATATACTCATCTGAATATAAATTTATCGACACCACGATCAGAAAAGCGACATCTCTTATTAAACCTTTTAGATTTGATTTAATAGAACAACGTCACGCTCTTTAAAGCGTTATATAAATTTCCCTTTTTCATATGAAAAGGTACCTTACTCAAATGATTTTTAATAAAATACAGGTAAAAGAAAATATTTTTACCATCATATAAACTAATTTTTTGAATCTATTTCTGTATATTTTTGAAAACTTCTACTTTGTGCTAAACAAACATAATTTGGAAGAAATATTTAGTTCTGAATTTTTCTCAAAAACATTTTGAAATTATTCATTTTTAATTTTTTTAATTTGATATTCACAGTTTTTTTCCGCTTTCAAATGCAATACTAGATTATATTGGTGCATAGTTTGTATTTGTGAATAGATTAATGGAAATATTTTACTATTTTAAAAGTTCGTATATGTCTAAGTGTATTTTATTTATAGTGCCAATTCCATTCGTACTTATATAGTTTGTTAAAATTAAACAACAAAAATATATAAAATGGTCGTTTTCATAGTCAGTTTTAATTTATTCATATTTTTTTTAAATTTTATTTTTTAAGCCTCAAATATTTTCCACGAAATACTTAATAAATTAGTAGATAATTGAAGTGAATTTAGTTACAAATAATATCGACGATCACATCGGTCGGTAATAAGTTTTCGGACTTATTGGATGACATAATATTTACAGAATTAATATTTTATGTTCCGTTGATTTACTTCTTTAGCATTATCCGGAATTCCAAATAGCGTTTGATGTTTAGCATAATACTATCATATATGTAATGGTAATAGACATTTATAAAATATATATGAATAGAAAATTTACCATATGTCATATACTTCGGGAAATTTACAAAATCTTCCTATACACGCACACAACGTAACATGCTCCTGCGAAAGATGTGAGATAAAAAGGCAACTTAATAAAAGATATCGTTATGTAATAATATGACGCAACTTGCTTTTCCATTATAAATATATGAACGACAAACATACTCAATGGTGGTTGCGTTAGTATATTTAGATTGCACACAATTACGCTCATGTTTTTTAAATGTATGCAGTAGTCTTATTATGAGATTGCTGGTTTAAATCGTGCAATAGTGTTACGTAATTTATAAATAGCTTTCCATTCATAAAGGGCATAATAGGCAGTAACATAAAAGTAACAAAAGTATATGACCATATCTCCTGAATGAAATGACCTTAGGAAATCACGAAATCAATCACGTTATTAGACAAAATTATAATGACCGTTGGCTTATAATCCGTCTAAATGATACACGTGTACATAATTAGTAAGGTATATGATCTGAAAGAGATTATATAGAAACTTATGAATTATTTAGACGTTCGAGATTTATTTTTCATAACAAAAACTGATTATTTGCGGAGTTTGGAAAAAAGTTACGATTGCCAAATGCTATATACTTTGGTCATTACAGGAATACAATTAATAAAGTGTACGTCATTCTACAAAATCGTTACGAAGAATGCCTATGCCATCGATGAACCCAATATTGCATCAAAATTACTAGCATCACTATGGAACTTACCTAATTATTTTATATTATTCAATAGATTGAAATAAAAAAAAACTATTCTCAGAGCAATTGTTGCGGATATCAAAAATGGACGATTGAATTTAAGCAACGTGAATGATGCTTGATCTCAATTTTTTTATTACGGTTTTTATATCACGTAATATAAACCTTTAAACCCCCTTCCATGTAATGAAACAGACTCACTCATTGCGTAATAAGTATCAAACTCTCAAAATACTATGGTCAGTCCTAGTGTACATAATATGTTGCGAGTTAGATTTTGCTTTGCTTGTGTTCTTTAGGATTCGTAACTTTTATATTATTAAGTACGGCGTGTTGAATTCATAGAATATCAGTACACTTTTGTGATAATATTAAAAATAATTTATGAAAACAAATTAAAATAATATTCCAAAATAAAAAAACAGTTATAAGTAGAATGTTTAATTGACATTAGGTAGAGAACTGTCAAAAAATAAAAATGAAAACATACGACATCCATCTTATAGTGAATGAGAAGTTTAACTTCAGCAATGTTGAGTAAGTTGCAATAATTTACAGTACCTCGAATTAAAAAAAAATGTTCTTTTTAAAATAATTTCAATGCCCATCCGTTTAATACAAACTTGCGATTAAGCCTAGTGGAAAAACCAATTGATAAACATTTTTCTGACGCATTTATTGCAATATTTAATATAAAAAGTATTTTTGAGTGGAGAAATAAATTAACCGATTTTTTAAAAATTTCCTGTCATGGGGACATCAGTTGGCCAACAAATTTATAAGTATTCTAAAACAACATTTCCAAAATTGATTGTAAGATAGTTCTGGGGATATTGTTGAAAATGTTCACAAAAAATAATTTCGAAAACTTACGAAACTGCTACAGTTAAATTTTTAAAAAAATTGACTCACTAATTTAAACGTTATTGCTATAGACTTTATGTTAATTTTATCAGAAAACTATTGCACTTTTTCTGAATTTCATAGTTTTTAGGAAATTTGTGGTATGCTTAAGCTTGTTAGAAATATACCTAGTAATATGTTTATATTGTGAAATATAATGTGTAATGTTTAATTGTAATATTAGATACCTTCAAATGTTTATATGAGTCAAAATATGTATGTAATCCTCGTACTGCTTCTTAAAGAGTTGTGTTTACGTTGTAATGAAAGAATTCAACTTTATATTCATACATTGAAATCTTTACGTTTTCTTTACTTTACTTTTGTTATCTGTATATATTTTTCAAATATTCCTCGAAATTTAATCTACAAAATGTAAAATAAGCTACAATCAATAAAAATTTGATTTTTAATATTTCTAGATGCAGGTATAGGTTCTTACTAATTGATTTCGACAGGAAGGAATTCTGAGATCATTTAACGTTATTTCAATAAAACGGAATTTTGAAAAAGAAAATTGTGCAATGAATTTTCAAAAAGAAATTGTGCATGTCACTTTTTCTGATTTTATATACGCCCAAGAAGTTTTCATTTATATAATGTGAGATAAGTTATTAAATGCACAAGTCCATACAAAATGAGGTGTAGTTTTGCGATCTACATAAAATAGCGGGTTCAACACAATTCAAAGCGAGAATTTTGCTACGTGAAGAAAAACCGGTACATCGACTTTAGTTAAGAAACAGCCTTAAGTAACTGGTTCGATTAAATAACGAATTTAAATAAAATATGTAAAAATATGATTACTCTAACTTATGACTCACTCCTTATTCTTCTTTTTGTTGTTAATTCTCTTCCCCGGTCTTAGTAAGTTCAGAAGTTTGCAAGTATTATATTATGCAAATGTGTTCACCTGAAGCAGGTGAACACATATGAAATGGTATTCCGCTTTTCATATTTTAATAACAGTAATTTAAAATAATACGTATCTCGCACGTGTACCAATATCGAGTACGAGGTATAACTGCAGTTAATTTTCTTCTTCATCGTTTTACAATTCATAACTTACGGACCTCAGTAAGTTTATATGCCTTCAGCTTTTAGGATTATTTAATTGATCGGTTTCTTATGTCGTAATAAAATGTAATTTGATATCAATTCTTTCAAGGTACGTTAGTTTCGATAGATCGAAATATTTAGAAATATTTGTTACAATTCGTTACTAATACTAAGTAGTAATTTGGTTCATGTTGCATTATAATTAAATATATTAAAGTAGAAAATTTAGTTTAAAGGTGAAAATGTACTCACTGACTAGAAGATGATATTGAATATAAAACAATTATTGTAATAAATGCAAATAGTCGCGCATTGTAATATTCCTAAACTAGCAATTGATATAACATAAAAACCTCTCAAGCAGAAGTGGAACTCGCACTATAAGGGTTTCGTGCACATTTATGCATTTATAAACATTTAATGTTATATAATATTCCCATTGAACTATTCACAAAATTAAAATTTTTTAGAACGAAAATGTATTGCGTACTATATATCTAACAGAGGCGTATATTTAAAAAAAAAGTGAGTATCAAAAATGTGGTATAAATGACCGTATTTTTTTATTGCGTTGACTTGGAGGCTTGATTCTGTTACAACTACCAGGAACCGTTTAAGTATTTGATGTTAATTTCATCCTGATGCATTCCTTAGAAAAAGGGTCTTAAGAGATAAATACCTGGAAAACGAGATGATACAATAAGGGTTGTTTTTTTTCCTTTTAAGGTATATATTAAGGTACGGAACCCTTTAAAAAAACTTGACATATGTCGGTGCAAATGATATCATTACAAAGATTTTAAATACATTGAATGGTTAATAATTATATAAAATAAATATAAATAAATATGAAGAATATTTTAAACAAGACAATTTGTTCTTTATATGACATTTCTATTTAAGTTATAAAACTAAATTGAATGCCGAATACATCTATTTTGGTATATTTATTATCTTTGTAAATTTTACTTAGTGAATTTCATATTTAATTTTCATGTCTTATTTTTGAGTATACTTATGAGTATTTAGTATACTTATCAACATGTACATATCAATATATAATTTTACTTGTTTTAGGAATGTGACTAATATAATCAAAAAATTTTCACTTTCTCAAACAATAATCTAAGATTTTAAACTTTTAAGGGATATATTATTTTCAAGAAGTTGAGAAAAGATTTGAACTAATTCAATATTCCTATATTTATTAGCAATTAGAGCTCAAGTTAATACTTAAAAATATCATGAATTTTGATATTTACATTTATTTTCGCCATTAAAGTTAAACAACACAAACTCTACAAAAATATACAAAACATCGAATATAAAAATTTTCTGTTTCACAATGAAAGTAATATTACTTTAAAATATTGTTATTATCGTCTTCGAAATGTAATTAAAATAATTGTCTAGAAGTCCTACAATTTTTTCAAGTTAAACGTCTGTTTATTAAGAGTTTACACCCAATTAGCTTTTTTATTGAATATCCAATTAACTAATGCTTTACAACGAACTGCTAACAGGTCATCAGAGATTAATTTGAATATTGTCACCTAGCTTGTCGTAATGCATGTTCCAGTGTGTCTGTATTAATTGACCTAATAGGATTTAGCCATCATCGTCTTTAATTAAACTTAGTATACATATATATATATATATATATATATATATATATATATATATATATTTCATAATACATCCATATACGAATATGTTCATACGTGTATGCGAACATTTATACGCATATACTACTAACGTAGCATACAACACATAAATACAATAAAAATATCCTACCTGTGCTCGTCAAGGAGCTAGCGGGTTACCGATACTTTAAATGAGATATATGTTGTATATTTCATTTCTGGGTAGTCAAGGTATTCGCTGCAGTACGTCATTACTGTGCCGCGTCTGTGTCCTGTAGGTGTGTTGAACCGGGTTGCGATCGCCTTGATTTTGATAAAAGTGTATAAGCATTGATCTTGTAAATGATTTTCGAATGTCAAGTACCGGAAATTTCGTCAGTAACAAGTCAGTGGGATACTGATATTGTTTTTATTGATCATTCTGTTCAAAGCTTTCTGGGCTTTGAATGGAGGCTCAATTATTGTTTTAGCACTACTCCACAAGTGAGTGCACCATAGGTCATTACTAATTGGGCTAATCCGTAGTATACATTCTTTAGAGTTTCGAGCTAAGAACATTTTTGAAAACGTGCATTGAACGTATTTGATTTTTTGGGTATTCAATATCAGTAGGTTGTCATTCAGCCAAATTTTGACTTTGCGTATCATCGAATTAGTTTTTAAAGTCAAATTTGTCCACATTTTGTCATTTAATATTGGGTACAATTGATTGTATTGAAATTCCGTCATATATTCAATTCAGTCACCGTTTTTGCTTGTCAAAGTTTTTTCTGCTTTGGAAGAAATTTCAAACTTGTCAAGTTGTTTGCTACCTTAGAAGAAATTCCTGTAATTAAACCGAAAACAGAATGGTTAGTTAATAGATAATTGCATGGTATAATTAGGCTGTTCCTCAAATGGTATTCTAAATAGTATTAAGCACATACTGGAAATAACAAACCTTAGAAATAGGTGGTGTGCTAAGCGTTTCGAAAGGATAATTTATTCGCAAGATTTGCCTGAATCTCTTCAGCAAGGTACGATCGATTCTTCGCCATGTATCAAAATAAACATATGCACTATTCTGTCTTATTTAGCCTAAGCTTATCATGTGTAGTTAGAAAAAGTTTAAAAGATTTACATGAACTAATATATTAATTTATTTCGATAAATGATTTATCTGGATTTGTTCTGAAATCTTGAAAAAAAGAAGTAGTTCTAGGTAGTTAAAACTATCTAATTTTGTAGACCATGATATATACCATAATAGAGAAGACATTTTTACGTTTCTCCTATCAACTCTTTTCAGATATTTTAACAAGCTCATGGATACTTAATTAGAACCTTGAATGCTATCAAACTTTCCCAAATTAAAACAATAAACGTTTTGAGATTCTCAGAGACAGTAAAATAACAAACCATGTATTTCCAGGCAAAATATCAGATCATATGAGAGAACTTTTTTATATTTTAATGTGCCCACTCCGTATTTTCATATATTTTTCCTGGGGAATATTTAAAACTTTTTGTGATTTAAGACTGCGTACTACAATTCTTTTTTTTTAGTAAAAATTATATAAGTGTAGTAATGTTTTTGATGGTATCTTGTCTAGCGTATTAAATTTAAAATTAAATTTCAGACATAGTATGTTTTTACTAGTTTGTGAATATATAGAAAGAACAGCTGTTGTTTCAAAAATATCAAGTAAATAGGGTGAAAACTGCTCTGTACTGCTTCAGGTGAAGGGTGCAGTGAGTACAGTGGATTTGAACTTGGTCATCACTAACCTACTCTACTAAAAAACTTGCCTTTTCATGTCCCCCCCTTTCGATATTCGTATATGAATACTCTCATAATTTTTGAATAATAATAATAAACTCCTCGATTATAAAAAAAGTTCACATATCACCTCGAGCAGCCCTGATAATACTAGTTAAAGTTTTAAACTCAGTGAGACTCACAAAAAAAAACTGAGAAACACGTAAGATACTCGTGGGGTCTTTGCTACCATGAACTTTTGATAGTTTCATTAATCCAGAAAATATATTCGAAGAGATACCCTATTATTCCGTATATATTAGAGATCTATAGCTTAACGTTAATTTCCTGGGTTGGTAAAGAATATAATTTATATATGTATATATTTATATTTCACTTCCTACGTTATATTAAAAGTAAACATAAGTAAAATAGAAAACAGTTTTCTATTCTAAGTAAAATAAGAATTCGTACTCTATGGAAAAGATTCAATTTTTAAATAGGTACCTATAAATTACAGTGACTGATATATATGGAAATTAATATCAGTAAATATGGGTATTGGTTATATATTTCATTTAAGCGGAGATGCCAAAAACTGAAGGTTCAATTCAAAGTAAGAAACGTAATAAAAACACCGAGTGTCTCACTTATTTTAAAAACAATATTGAATTTATATGTAATTTCTACGTAATGGAATTGAAGATTATTTTAGGGAATAACTCTCCCGAGATTTCAATCTCTTAAAAGACCTGTTCCTTTAGAGCACGGATTTTGACAAATTTAATAATCGCCTCTTCATTAGCGGTAAATGAGCTTAAGAAGTAATCCGGAATTTGCTTAAATTTTGTCATAAGATTTTCGTCTACGTCATTCGTTAATATTTTGTTATCATGAGTAAAATAAGAAACCAGCAAGATGTAAAATATGAAAGTATTATTTTCATTAATTTTATCGTAAAGAGAATATTAACATCAAACTTGTAAATTACCATATTGAATCGAGTAACACAATAAAAGTAATCATAAGGCTTTTCTTCCAGTTCACTTTTTGCGATGACAAAACTTTACATCATTATTCTTATTATTACTTTCAACCCTTAAATTTAAATGCATAATGCTAGGGTAATAAAATATTATTATGAACATCCAATATGATAAAATAGTATTTTAAAATATTATTAAGAATACCTGGAATGCGTATTTGCATGCGAGCTATTAATTGAGTGGACATTCGGAGAAATACAATTTCGCAATTTAAACGTGTTTTGCGACTGCGGTAAGTCATAATATTATATAAACTTAGATATTGGGCAATGCATCGGAATTTTAAAAGTATATATGTATGTGCCTGTATATATACTGCAGGCCAAAAGTTCAAGACCACTCTAAGCAAAGTTAGAAAATGAGCTAGAATTGAAACAAATAAGAGAGTATGAAGAAAGAGGTTTAATTATCTGATTTATTATTCATTGACAATTAAAAAATATGAAAATATTCATAAAGTATCAACCAATGATATAAAAAATGGCTATAATAATATAAACACCCTTTTTAGCAATAATCTTACCATAAATTTAATCATATTTTTCACAAGTATCGGCACACGAGCAATGAATTTGCGGATTGTTTTTTGTGAAATATTGTTCCAGCTTCGGTGTAGAGTCTTCCGCTGTGTAGTAGAGAGGGGTATCGATCTTGAACATTACGATTAAGCTCTTCCAATAAAAGTTCGTTTGGGTTGATATCAGAACTCTGAGGTGGTCATATCATGTTTTTAACACCACTTTTGTCTCTTTTCCTTCTAAGTAACTTTTACATAATTTAGAACTACTTTTGGGTCATTCTCTTATTGAAAAATGACCCCTTATCGATTAATATTATCCCGGGAGGAACAGCATTTTGCTGTAGAATTAATTTATATTGTTCTTTTTTCATAGTTAATTTGGATTGGATCTAATCGCCAGACATATGGCTCGAGAAACAACCCAGACCATGACCGGACCACCGCCGTATTTGACGGATGACATTACACAATTTGGCATTATCTTTTCTCCGGCGCCGGGTAGAACACAAATACACCTATTTGAACCAAATATTTCAAACTTTGATTCATCCGTCTAAAGGACTATTTAAAATCTTCCTTTGTTCAATCTCGACAGTCATTAGCCAAATGTATCGGTTTTTCTTTTGTTTTGTGGCCATAACAGAGGTGTTCGGACAGAAACACGACCAAAGAAATTCGCGTCCTGCAATCGTCTTTTTACTGTAGTCAATGATACAGGTTCCGACTGAGATTTGTTAACTGTGGCTCGAATTTCTGGCACTGTTAGGCATCTATTATGCTTGCTGGTAAAGACAATGAAATTGCCCTCACTAGAGGTGGTCACTGTCGATAGTTCTGAGCGTGGGCGAACTTGATCACTGCCAGTTTCCTTGTATCGAATAATTGTACGAAGTTTTCGATATTTTAACTTGTGCTGCAATATCACGTTCGGATTTACCTTCGTTATATAAAGCGATGATAGCAGATCGTATATCAGTGCCAGTTTTTAATTCAATTTACATTTTCAGTTTCGAAGACGTCTTGACTGCAGAAACCACAAGGGGCTGAAAAAGTAGAACTGTTTGTTTATAACTTCATAAAAAAACAAGTAAACTAATAGACAGATTTTTCTTTTGGATTATTTTAGGAAACTAAAATAATCACATATTTTGGTAGATGCAATATAATATATTTATATATATATATATATATATATATATATATATATATATATATATCTGGCTGATTCAATTCCCCAAATGAATTTTCAACGATCTTGGCCATTCAAAGTCATTGGTAGAGGAAATAAGAGCGTGCGTACGGTCGTACATGCGATCAACCAATTAGGTCAGTTCTGTCGGGCCGGTTCCTTGCATGAATGTATCACGCAAGCAGTACTTGATGAATAGGCATCTTGGAGCGAGTTACATCAGTCCCTCATAGTAGTGAATGATGACCACGGTCGTTCCATAAAGAGCATTATAAGAAAGAAAAAACAGAAATGTAGCGGGAAGGATTGTCGGTGTAACGAAATATCTGGTTTAGATTACAAAGTTAATTAGAAAGTCAAAATAAGAAACAAAACGAAATTCATTTAAATAAGAAAATGCATGCATCTAAAATGAAAAGATTAAATTTAATTTATAGAATTATTATACAGGTATAAATATAATTTTCATGTAACATCTAGAAGAGCGACTGGGAAAACAAAAGTATTAGAAACAGAAAAAACTGGTGTCAAGGTTTAGTTGACGATAAAATTAATAAGACATTGAATGTCGTCAAAGACTGATTTGTGTAATATACAATAGTTTGTGAGATATAAGCTTCTAAAGTCTTAAAAACTTCCCACCTATATAATTTTGCGACTAAGGTAAGTAAAATTGTGAAAAAATTAAGGTAATGGAACTTAAAATAGATTTTCAACGAAATTTGGTTTGAATAAAATATGCTGTGTAATTTTTGAGATATGGGATGTTTTCGGTACACATTGCAGCAATAAATTTGTTTTTTAGTGTCTTTGTCGTATACAAACTTATAAGTTTAATATTGTTTCATGCTATTGAATGTACGAGAGTCCTTCTCGCATTTGGTCTGATTTTTAAATTAATTTTTCATAAAATGGCGACACGTTAAAAGAAATTGAAGTTTTCTCTATTTCTATGCATTCAGGAAGAACAAAAAATATGCGTTTTCAAAATAAAAAAGTTAAGCTTACCCTTAGCAGTTATACTACGAAATTGTATGAATAGTATGAGTTTAAAAAAAAGTTAAAGTCGCACTATTAGCTTGCGAATTATTGATCACAGTAGTTCAATAAAGTCATTTTGAGAAAAATTTCATTGAAAGCTTAATATGTGTTTTGTTTGCAAAAAACAAGATTTTCATAGTAGCTAAATTTCGTCATTTCCGAGCCCCTAAAATGGTACTTCTTTTTCATGGGCGTTCTGATTCTTACATTTTATCAAACAAAAAGAAAGTGTTTAACAAAGAAGAAACATTAGTCCAGGTATAGCAGTTAGATCTGCCAGCATCACGACATAAAACATCATTATTTAAAGGTTTTAACTTCATTATTTTATGAGTTTTGGCACAAAATTTGGTTGAAATATTTTGGGAAGTTTGTGCTTTTATGTTGGAATTGTAAAACAATGATTACCCTTTAAAATATTAATAAATAAGTATTTATGAGCTCATAGAATTTATTAAATTTCTTCCTATTTTTTTTACAATTTTCGTCCAATTAAATTAATATTATAAATTGTTCACTTTATATATTTTCAGGGTTCCGTAACTGATAAAGATAAAACGGATCCCTTGACGCATAAATTTGATTTGGCAATATTAACTCATACATATCTCATTAGCTAATATTTAAAAAAAATATATATTTAATTTGGGGAGGGGTTGAGGAATTAACACAAATTATAAACTGGACAAACAACCTAAAAATGCATTATATAGTGAGAGGTGTCATTGGATAGTACTTATTATAATGGTTTCGTAATTATTTTTTGTAATTTTGGGAAATAAGTCTTCAAATATATATTGAAATGTGCAAAAAATATAGCCCCCAAATTTCTGAAATTATCTGCTGTGAAATCATGTAAAAACAAAGTTTTTAGAAGCCGAGTCAAAAGTTCTAGGAAAACAACAATAATAATTATTGTAGATGTCACAGACTTATAGATTGCATACATATATATGTACATGCATATATACACACATACACAAATATATATATTTATATATATATATATATATATATATATATATATATATAAATATATGTATATATATATATATATATATATATATATATATATATATATATATATATATATATATATATATATATATATATATATATATTAGGGTTGGAAGTATTACTATTAGCTCAGCGTTAAATGAAATGTTAATAAAATTTGTATCTAAATTGAAATGAAATTAACATTAAAAGATAAGTGACGAAGGAATTTTTAATTTCGAAAACATCTTTAGTCTTAATTGTTATATATAACATACGAGTACATACATACAAGTAGAAAAACAAAACTAAGCGCGTGTCGAAATACCAATAAAATATATTTTTTCGGCTCCGCAAGTTCCACTCCCTCCTAACATTACTGACGCAAGTTAATCGAAATAATTTCTGTTATAATTTCTAGTTAAATATATGTATCAGCTCTTTCTTTTCCGAACTGGTGGTTAAAAAATATTAGAGAGGACTAGATATATTGGATGTCACATTGAGTCTTAATATTTCTCAAAATATCTTTTAATAAAACCTTTTTGAGAATATAAGGGACCTGTCCATTGATACTACATTTAAGACGATACGTCCAAAAATGTTACTAGGAAAATATATTACATTGATACTTTAGGTACATAGAGAAATACCTCAATTTCCTCTTCTAAATATTTTCCTACATATATTTTAATTGAGATCTCCACGTGAAACATATATCAGCAAAGTTTAATTCATGTAGCTCTAAAATTAGGGAAATTATGAGGCTGTAAGGAACAGATGGAAAGACGTATAATTTTATTACGGAACCAAATAAGTTGATATTAACAAGGTTGAAACGATTTAAGCATTATTTGCCATAAGCTCATAACGATAACAACACATGTTTTTAAACCAATCACGAACAATTTAAATGTCTCCAGCGACTAATCATTCTGAAGCGATTAGTTTTTCCATTGTCCGGATATCTTCGAGAATGTGTTCACCTTTTTCTTTACTGTAACCGTTAATATTTTCAGAGATTTTCTCAATTATATAGCATTTACTTGCGATTTTACATAATTTAATATATTATTGCTCTTACATTGTAAACCTTTAACATTTTTGCTAAATTGATTCAGTAATTATGAATTAGCTTAATCATACATTGTGGACAAAATGAGCAATTCTTCAGATATACATAAACAAATATCAAAAATTTAATATATTTGGCATTAATTTTGTAGAAATTCATTTTAATTTAATTTTCCACAGCTAAATGAAACTACGTGATGTAGTATTATTTCTTCTTTATTAAAATATCAAAAACATAATTTAGGGATATAACCAAGATTAATTTAAACAATGGTCAGAACCCACACATTACGATTTTTTCTAATGTAAATGTGACAACAATTTCCTAATAAATTATTTACCTATTGTTTTTTTAACATGCCTAAATATGGATTCAATTAAAAAAGTCTGTTATTTTTATTGAGGCTAAAACATCTCGCCAACACTATATAAAAATTTTTAAATAAACGATAAACACATTTTACTTTTTACTTACAACATGAACAATATTTTCATTTAAAGGTATAATAAAATAAGCAAAAAAAAGTAACATCCATGCAAGACTCAATGCGTACAAAAGTACACAAATATGAAAATCTGTAAGTACAAGTTGAACCCCGCTCCCTTTCTCCACTGCAAATTACCCAAGTTGGTTTCAATAAATTCCACAGCAACGTACAATTGAATTATGCAAATATATTCTCCAGCTCCTTCGAAATGATATCCCGGCTTTCCCATACTAATAACTGTTATTTACGGCCACGCATATATCAAAGTCTCCCATACGCGGTTTCAGCGGCCCTTAATTTTCTTCTTCATCGTTTTGTAATACACAAATTGCAAAGGCTTGTTGGATTTGGTGTGTATGCTCCCTTTAGGACGAGTTAATTAAAAGTATTCTAATTAAATATTTATAGTTAATATGTCAGTACAATATGACCATTAAAATTTTTAATAACAGTAATAACTAGAGTTGCTATTTGTCTACAACAAGTAGCATTTCTTAATGAATATTCAAAATTGAATTATTGTAATTACATTTAAGCACCGTTTTATTATAAAATTGCTTTCAAAATATGCTTAAAAGTAAAAAAAAATATTGTCAACTCGAAAAAAGATAAACCTTTCCAAATATGAAAACTAGCAAACAAACATGAGAGAATATCTCTCCCTGAAGTCGAGTCGAGTAACATTTATAACTGCAACGGTGTTACGGTTGCAGTTATAAATGTTACTCGACCGATATATAGTGGCTTGGATAAAAATAAATTCATCCGTTATTAGTCAAAATAATAATAGCTGATTATGTATTCTTTTGCCACAACAAAAAAATTAAAGGTATTTTTATTTTAAGCGATCAGTTTGAATGAGTTACTAGGTGGTGATCTTCGAACCGTAACGGCAATCACTTGAGATGAGAACTTTTGGAAATTGTCATCAAAACGTTTCAACAAGAAATATTGCAATTAAAGGAAATTGTAACTTAAAAAAGTGTTATTATTTCAATATATTTTAGAGGAAACTTTATTACATGACGCATTATATCAAAAAAAAATTATAGAAATTGGCTTAAATTTTTAATTCTTAGTTAAAATAAAAAAAGAAATCTTAAAATTCTTGAAAAAATATTATGCTGATATCCTATTTATAAATATCTTAACCAAATTTCATTAATAAGCGGTGTTCTTGAATTCGATATATTTCTATTTTTTGGGCAATATAAAAATTAATGAAATGTATTTAGTTTTTGGCATATAATAGAAAAAAGACAAAATTATGAAAATAAATACAATTTTGTCTAGTAACTAGCACAAATTAGATTTCTCGTGAAAAATTTAGATTTTAAGTAGGTTAATAAACGTTTTCCGTAATATTCATTATCTACGGTTAATTAGCAACAATTGGGCTTTATTAAGTAATCCTGAATTTTCAATAAAATATACTATTAACTTTTATTGTATCCATCCATGTTCTAACTTCAATGAAATAAAAATTCTTTACTACATTTAACATGAAAAAATTATTTTCGTTAATTTAATGATGAGCTGAAAAATATATTCCCATCAAGAGTCATGATGACAGAATATATATTCAATAGACATAAATTACATGTATATAACGTTGAGTTAAATGACGGGATGAAGTTCGTTATATTTTGACGATACCTGGCTAATTGAAAAACCATAACTTTACATGAGTAATAAACCGGATGTTGTGGCTATGTGGCTAGACTGAATCACGTTGTGAAGCAGTGCATTGAAGCCAACCGAGAGAACCAATTAAAACAATATGAGTAGAAAGCTGTCATTCGTTTGCCTTCTTGTGGTCAATTTTATACTAAACTTTGAACGTTATGTTAGTATATTAATTTTATAGGGATGCTGTATCGAAGACGGAAATCTGTAAAGAAGAATCTTTGCTTATTCATTAGCTGTTTGTACTTTAAAGAAAAATATTTTTCGACGATAATATTTAGGTTCGGCAATTTGCTTTTTTCGAAATTTTATTATCACTGATTTCAATCATGTAAATAAATACTAATTATTAATTTTCGCTTTAGTTAAACACACTTCTTATTTATATTTTATAAATTTATGATTAACATATATATGATGTCGTATTATTAAAACGTTATGAGTAGCATATATTCATAAGTGGCAATTATATAACAAAGATTTTTTTCTGATTCTCCGCTCGAACAGGAGTGGTATTTTTCATAACTATCACGGTTGAAAATTTAATTTAAACGTTTATCTAAAAAACGATTTTGAGTGTGACGTTTTCGCTATCGTGCTGCTGCCTACCTATCCGTGTTTCAAGACATGCCTCACAAATATTAATATATCTCTGTAACCTATAAATTCAAACTAAGTTTTATACACAAACAGCTTTTTGAATAAATACTCTTCATTTTAGTGAAAATCTCATCAAAATCTATTACATTGGAACTCAAGTCATAAATGAATACATATGAAGGGATATTGCATTTCAAATATCTATATATATGCATATATATGTGACATTTCATAAAAAAATTATTAAATTAACCAAAAATTAGGAAATATTGGGTAAGATCGTAAAATAATAAAAATTGCAGGCAAAATACAATAACAGACTAATTATTAAATGTACTATCACGTAGTGTGATTTTAAACAACATCTATTTGCTCCTTCCTGTTTTTGTTTCCTAAATGATGGTTTATATTATGGTATAATCAAATTATTTAGAAACAAAATCAAGTATCGCTAAGAAATTCCATATAAATTACAATTTTTTGCTAGTATTACTGAAAGTATCAAAGATTTAATATATTAACACTGATAAAATCCAGTGCGTTATTAGAATAGATATCGATTTTCTCACACATTTATCACACGTGAGGTGCATTATTGAATGTACCTACTATTCGTTTCAGCATCCGATTACAACCCTTAATAATTTGCGAATTAACTTGTTTCAAGGTTCCCTTTCTGTGTTTTTTCCTTATTATTTTAGTCGTTAACCAAATTCCATCTGCATTATTTCCGCTAATTTGAATTTTTTTTACATTTCCAAAACTAATTTAATTATTAAAAATATTTTCATTTGAGGATAATACATTTCAAAACCTATTTACTAGATTTTTTTAAATAGTATTTGAAAATGGAAGGGAGAAGATCGTCTGTAAACAAATATGCTGTTTAATATTTTGTAAACAGTGATAAAAAATTAAAAGTGATGAATGGAACCTAGACCCTATTAAAATAAAGACAATATTAAATGACCTTTGTATCGATATCCTTACAATCTTCTTTGGTAAAATATTTTTTTTTGGAGTTTACTTCTTAAAAATTGATTTTCATATTAGCACCCAGCATAAAGTTTTATGAAAAGTAAAATCAGAAGTTCAGAGCGTTGAAAAAAGTGTAACTGTTAGATGGTCTCTCCGTGCAACATTTCTAGGCATCTTTAGGATGAGATATCAATATGTTTATTTGGCATCGACTGTGCGGTACGTACTGCTCATTAATCGTCAGCTAATTTCAGGTACATCTTTAATTGACATATCGAATTATTTACTGAGATTTGTAAGCTTCGTTTGTTTTGGCTGAAAGTATTGCGTTTAAAAATAGTAGTAAAATTAATACAAGAAAAGGAAACTACACGGAAACAGTGAGTAGGGTATTGTTGCAGCTATTGGTCTCTTACAAAGATATGATTGAAAATAAACGTACTGACGGAGCAAACGTGGAGATAAAAATATGCCGAGACATAAAATGCTGGTGGTATTATTATTGAGAGGGTAAGTGCAGAAAAATTTTCATGTTTATAATTATAATAGAATAAAGCATTAATTGCCGGTGTGTAAAATTTTTAAAAATAATGTGCTAGGAAACGTATTTTTATTTTGTTTCTTTAGGTAAAAGGAAGTCAAATGTGCCAAATTTAGCTTAATATAAAAGCCAAGTAGAGAAGAGAGTTGGCCAAGGAAATGCAGCAGAAGTTGGCCACCGGCTGGGAACACGATTAGTGACATCCTGATGGATCCCATCATTTCCTTAATAGCGATGGGGCTAATTGTGGAAGTCCCGTCAAACGATTTTACCCAGAAATTCAGTCGAGGTAAGCTGCGCGAATTTTGATAAGTGTACAATTAATCTTTTATTTATAGTGTTTTTTTAGAAATTGATTGATTAGAATTGGGATTGGTTTATTGAATGATGAAATGTAAAATGGGGCAACGAAAAAAAGGCCGGTATGAAGTTTTATGAGGAGTAAAGTCAAAAGTTCAGAGCTTACGAAGTTCAGAGTGTTAAAAATATGTAACCGTTAGGTTCTGATCGTACGAAATTCAGAGCGTTAAAAAGATGTAGCCGTTAGATTCCGTTTAGTTCGCGTAACATTTCTGCGTATCTTTGGAGTGAGATAACAATATGTTTATTTGGAATTTTCTTATCGCTTAATTGCTATGACGGAGTGTGACACATATATCGGCATTTTTTTATAGCGTAATCGCAATGGCAGGTGTGACACACATAGTTTACTATTATTTGCTTTTATCAAGATGTTATCATTAAATGTCATTATGTGTGAATATTTGACGCCTTCTATCCTACAAAATTAAAAAGTCTCTATTAAGTTTAACTTCTTAGTCCGACATAAATAAATATTTATAATTTTATTGTATTAATTTGAACTTATTCATTTGTGTTTTACTTGAAAACAATTAGTGATATAAATATTTATATTTATATATAGTGTACAGTATTTTATACATTCCAAGGTAATCGTACTTACGGAGTAAAGTCCAGTTGCGCATCGGAGCTAACACGAACAATTTTTTTTTATTGTCACTTCCTAATAAATAAACAGAAAAAAATTAAAAAACCTTTTTATTCTGTAACTAAAAACTGCAATAAACTCTAAACATAAGAGAAAGATATAAAATTTTTAATGTAATAAGTAAAGGCCTCTTCCAGATTCTTAAAGCGCTCTGATCGTTGCGTTGCGAGAGCGTTGCGAGGGTCCTCCAGTACTGTGTTCTTGCTCCTTTCGCTATCTCGTCCGCCCTGCGTGTGTATTGTCTTTCTTGTCTTCTTTTGCCTATTGATCTCTTTCAAAGCATCATTATTATTATCCATTTGGTTTTGTGCATCCTAGCAATGTTAAATACCCATGGTCATTTGTGTTTATGCAGTGTTCTAGTGTGTTAATTACAATTGCTTCTCTCTTATTTCCACGTACCTAATTTTATCCATATCTTCCAATCTGGGAATACCTTTTTGTTTCTTTGTGTAGTTCCAAAAGCGACATCCATAGGTTCTTGGGAGAAGATAAGAATCTCTTACTTTTTTTTAAGACTTTTGATAAGATCTCTTCTTCTTTTGTTATTAGGTCTTATGAAAAGTTCTTTTTTCCCAAGGTATATATAGTCTTTCATATATTTTAGATATATTTTGTCCCTTAAAGTTTTTTGTCGATTCTATCTTTCACAATTTTTGTTATAAACTAATAAAATTTTTATCTGAATCACATGCTTGCAAAATTCCATGAACTTAGGTCTAAAATTATAGAAACTACGACACTACGAATAAAAAGACATGCCCAAATTATAAAAGGTTCCCTTTTCGCTAAGAAACTATATAAAAAACCGTAACATCTTTCGTAATAACATAACACACACACGTTCATGATATATATTTACCAAAACTTAATAATGCGTGAAGCCTCGACTATATTTTTTTCAATTCATTCGCAATGTAATTAAATAAATATATTTTCCAGCTTGTATAAAATTATGCTCCGGCTGTAATATTCTAGATATCGAAGTCGAAGTGAAGGAAGAGAAATAAAATATCGATGTTGTTTTTTTGTTTTTGTTTATTTGCATTTGCATTTTTTTGTTTATTTGCAGGGTTGTTTGCCAAATTTGCTTACCTTGACTTTCAGTCAATTTCAACAAAGATATGACGAAGCAGCACATATGACGTAAAACGTCAGTAACTGTAATATTTCATACGACATAGACATAGATAAGTCATAAAACCGCTGTAAATATAATATCGACAGCCACAGCGACGATACTTTGTGGTCAATTTCAATTTTGACGGTCTCCCTTACTAGTCAAAATTTAACTTCAAAACGAAATTCATTTCAGTGCCACAGGAAGTACTCGGGCATAAAATTTTACGATTCATATTTAAGGAAAAATACTGCACTAAAAATATCATTATGCTGGTACATGCAGCCGGCGGTACGAGTATTTCGTTCATTATGCAGTGACGGCTCGACGTACGAACATTACGCGTCTCTCGCCTAGATGTAGGTAGTTACAGAGCGGCGTACTTGCGTGCGGAAGGCAGCGTTGACAATTTACTTATGAAAATTATTGCGACGAATGAATTAAAATCATCTCGATGTGCTTTGATACCCGTCATTCTGCGTTTGGCAGCGCTGGATCAGGGGGAGTCTCCGCCTTTTGATGGATTTAATAAGCGGTAAAGTGTGATGTAACGTTCAGCAAGGAAAGTGAAGAGTCCTCGATTTATTTTAGAAAATGACGTAGTTGTCTTACCGTTTGCCTTTTTAATGACATAGGCGTATTGAAGTATAAAATTTAACTTACGTTGAATAATTCAGTTTTAGGACAGTATGTTTTTTATTTGTTTAATATTTATTGAAAACAAAAATTAAAAAAAAATTCTTTCAAGAAACGAAAGCTATATAAAAGCTTTAGAAAAATGGCATGAATTTAACGACTTTTTAAATAAATTAAAATTAATATTTTTTTATCTCCCTGAAGGAGAGTTAATAAACAAAGAGGCATGCTTCTAACATTTGTTTTAATGTCAAACGTTACGAAATGGGAATACTTAACTAATATGTTATAATGGAGACATATCTAGTGAGTATTCATTAAATGGTAAATCAACTTCCGTCCGGTCCTTTCCTTTTTCACTTCACAAGCATCCTTTTACTAATGCCGTTTGTTATGCCATAGTCGTGAATACATACCTTTGAGTATCGTTCTTTCTTCTTCAATTAATGGGTTTCACGTTCTCTATATTCTATATTTGATATTCAATATCACATTCAAATTTATTTTGTGAGTGGGCTAGTATAATAGTTTATACATAAGAGCAAATTTTATTTCACATTGCAAATTACATTACTTCTTTGATCTTTTTTTGTTGGTTTCTATTTTAAATATCGTTGTAATGTGTGGCTTTTTGCCTATCCTTTTTTTGTCTCTTTTTGGTTTCAATTATTTTATCTTTTACATAATGTTTTAACGTGTAGCTTTATTCCTATCCCATTTTGTTTTTATTGCACTGTAACTCTGGTTAACTGTAAGAGATTGCTCCTATAGCAATAAGTTTACGAGATGACTGTTTATCAAACTTTTTATATAAATAAATAAATTTTATATTCGCAATTATTTTCAAAATAATTGGGAATATAAAATTAACAAAATAACATCTATGATTACTTTCTGGATAATAAATTATTTGCTAACTGGTTATAAAAATCAATCAATAGTTCTTTTAATAATACTAGAATAGTTTTTAGCATATGGAAATGTAATGACATGACACCATTACTACTACTCTAGACCTGTAATGAAATATTATATAAAAGCTTTTGTTTTTCAGAATAGTCATATATTGCATTGCATAGTAATGTGTTCAAAAGTTTTTTTGACAGTGCATTAACTAATAACCAAAATAAGACTGGAAAAATTTAATACTCAATTTTTTTTAATTCTATATTTTCTAAACATATTTCACCCTTTCACCTTGTTTCCAAAACTACGCCACCTAAAATTATGAAGACAATATAAGGCTTCAGAAGCTTACGCAAATGTAAAGAAAGAAAATTTGCGATGATTTCACGTGTGAAAACTTTTAAATGTGCACCATGCTTTTAGGTCTGTGATTTCAATTATTTATGAAAGTTGTCTAGCTCTATTAAGAAGTCGATTGTCGAAACATTATTAAGTTTTTCACAAAAAAATGCATTGAGATACAACCATATAAAACTCACATTATTTTCATTACAGTTTTGAGAAATCTCTTATGTTTTTGTTATTATTTTTTTGGTCTCTAGTCATTTTGGTCTTAGTTGTACACAAAAAATTATAATGTAACCAAAATAAAATAAAAATTAAATTAGAAACTCATTGGAATTAAAGATCGACCATGTAATTTTCTATTCTATTATGTATGTTATGAAAGCGCGTTTTGTTTTAAAGTGTTACACTGTTAGCAAAAAACGTAATGCAGAAACAAAAACAAGTGAACACAGAAAATTGTGTAACTTCAGTAACAAATAACAAATGTTAGGATTAATAAAACTCCACAAGAGTATTTATAATATTCTATGTCTTCTTGCGGTTTTATAATGCTATATAAATATCAAGGCAATGTTGTATGTAGATTAATCTATTCCTAGAAATACTTAAAATATTTTTCGTTAATTCTCTCACTTTGTGTCTGAGGTTTGATATTTTTTCCACGCATTTTCCATCCGTAAATGTTTTCTAGGAAAATATTAACAAAACTACTACTAGTTACGAGACCCGCTTTACAACATCGGATATTGTTACCGGCTATGTATTCCAATATATAAAGCAAGTTAAAAAAAACTCAAAGGGTCAAGTATTCTTTAACACGATAAATGATAATAATTCGTTTAGTACGGTAGGAGGAGGGGGGGGTGTCTTCGTAAAAAGATACACGGATGACTGGCAGACTTTTCTCATTCATATAATTTTGTGTTCTTAAGTGCATATTTAAATATGTGAACGAATGATAATAAGTAAAAACAACTATAGTATAGACGGAAATAAACTGAGACCAATGTCGTCAAATAAACGCAACACAAAGCGAATTATTAAAATTGAATTATTGGTTGCTCTTTACTTCCGGTGACAACTACCCCGCTTGAATCTTGCCTGCCATGAAAACGTTGCCTAGATTAAGAAGCTCCATCGTAGCATGTTTTAATTAAAATATGTTCGCAAAATAGCTAGTTGTCAAGACCCGAGGCAGGGTCCGCTCAGTGCGCCTTGTCTAAAATTTAATTACAGACAACGCCCTAATTTGCCAATTTGAATAACTCCGGCGCGCTAAATTTGCTTTTATGGTCGCCCCGCTTTCCGAATGTTTACTACCCAAACTATCTCTTTTTGCCATTCCCTCCCTTTGGATAATAATTAATATTTTAATATATTATTTCGATGGCGATTTTTGTTCCAAATTTCTTTAGGTGGTCCAATTTCGTATTTAATACGGCCCTAAGTGTAAAACATCAAGTTGTGGTCCAGAAGAGGAAAACTATACCATTATTTTTATAATAATAAGATGACAAAGTAATCACGCTTAATAAAAAAAACAGTTATTATAAGAATATTCTATTTTCTTCATTTTTCCCAATTTTAAAAATTATCTGACTATGAAAGTTAAAACTTCTCATACAACTACTATTTTCAGTTCATACAACCAATATTTTCATACAATTTTTCTGCTTTTTCTAGCAAATGTCAAAATGAGTAATTGTAAATAATGTCAAAATGAGTAATTTCTGCAAAAAAATATGAAAGAAAAAATATTGTAATAAGCTGATAGGCTGTCCAAATTTTCGAAAAAGAAAATGTCTGAAATTAGAAAAAAAATGTATTTCATGTTCTTTCCAAATTCAGACGAAAGCGTACCGGATCACGTTGCGTTTAGAGAACTGTAAGTAGTATTTTCATTAAATTTTTTTCATTCGCCCGGGTTGTATTTCACCAGATTACTACGCGGATGAAAGAAAAATTTACCCTTCCTTTTTACCACATGCGTAAACATCACAACTCCCAACGGGGTCAAAATACTTGCATGTTGTTTAAATATACGGCAGGATAAATTATTATTTCAATGATACTAAGCGATATGAATATATGGTATCAAATCAAATTTGTAGTTGTTTTTGTATGTTTACTTGCCCAAGTGTAATTTATTTATAAAAGGATCAAAAAGTTTTCAGAATAAACATTTATGAGTACGATATCCAGCAACAACAGGTTTATTTACAATTAAAATTTTCATTGCATATTATCTATTAAAGTAAGTCTTGTAGTTTGATTAATTATGTTTTCTAAACTAAGATATATGTTTTCTGTGCACAAAATTTCATTAAAATCTGTTGGGAATTTCAAGCATGATAGAAAGACAAACATATTGTATGTTAATATTTTATTGTATTCGTGGGGTTTCCTAACACAATCTATTAATTTGTAGAGGAGCATTAGTTACTTATTTAAATATATTTTTTCACATAGCCATGATTTTGTATATGCTCACATAAATTCTGTACTATTATTTTTGTATTCAGAATTGTACTTGATTACAATTCTGAATACTACAACATCTTTGGAAAATTTGTGTATTTTGTTTAAGGAACTGAAGCAAAGCATATTTTTAAAAGGGGGAATGAAAACTTTTTCAAAAAGTTTTCATTCCCCCTTTTAAAATTTTTTTTCTTTTTTTTTTTTTTTTTTTGGTTTTTTTCATTTCGAAAGCGTTTATGAAAACCACCATAATGTGCAAGTTGACCTTAGAAATATTGTGTGAACGTTCTGTCATAACACTTAAGATATTAATAAAAAAACCTATGAAGCACAAGTGGAACTCGCACCAACAGGTTTCTGTACACCTTTAGGCATTTATTAAATATTTAATGGTACGTAATATTCACATTAAACTATTAATAAAGTTTAAATTTTTAGGACGAAAATATATTGCCTACTATATCTTTCACAGGCAAATTTGAGAGAAAAAATTTATTAAAAATTTTCGTATTTTTTTCTTCACTTGTGTGATATTACTTCTTGCCAGATTTCATGACTTTGCGTCAACGGGATATACCTTACATGTTCGGATTTATTTGAGAATGTCAAAATTTGCGGCATGAAGGTTATTTCATGGTTCTTCTTGATTGCATTGATTTAGAAGCTTAAACTTTTCATAGATCCAAGGAACCGTAGACCTTTGGATGTTAATTTCAACTTCATACCTCTACGCGTTTTTGAGAAAAAGAACCCTGATATACCGACAGATGGACAAAGAAGTGATCCTATAAAAAAAATTTTTTCCTTTTAAGATTCGGTACCTTAGAAGAAAAAAGAAACCCTAAAAAGAATTATTTAATTTTGGACAATAGTCTCCAACGTTGATCTCACAATTATAATACATCAATAAATTTTAATTACATCACGATATTGTTAATATTAATAACTGAATTTGATAACAAAAATATTGGTATTTAACCGACTGATGTCGATTTTGGAATTAACACTTTAATGACTTCATTTTCAATACTTTCACTTGGAAATAGTAAGACTGAGACAGAGCACACTGAACTGGAACTGAGCTTGAACTGAACTGTCACAGAGGTTGTACTGAACATGTACCCGGTTTAAGTACACATAGAAATGGAGGCACAGCAGCGGGACGTTTCTCATGAAAGTACCCTCTCAGCAACGGAGCATTCCAAGTACTGACTACGTCAGGGCGGTATCATCAACATAGCTAATAGAGCAGGAACGTAACAGTTTGTATGTACATATGTATTTTGTCAGTTTTCTTTCCTTTAAATACATGTGTTCTCCAGGGTTCCGTAATCAAATGACAAAAACGGAATCCTTATAATTTCGTCATGTCATCCCTTCTGTCTAGCCTTGTCTGTCACAGTCTCGTAATTGTACAGTTTTAGTGATATATGTATGATATTTTTCAAGCAGATGCTTGATAGGTTCCATTTAATTGGTTTTTTTTTCGCACGTTCCTTCGAGTGGGTAATATTTATTGTACTTATATCAAATAAGTATAATAAATAAAAGACAAACCAAATCATACAAAATAAGGGACCTTCAAAGGTCCCCTAATAGTCTCTCATATCTACAATGGCAGCGCTTCCACCCATAATGGTTAAGTACTCTTCCTATTCAATAAACCATTTAGTAACTCCATTTTTTCAAGAATGCACATGGCGATCGCTCTAAATTACTCAAAGATCGGTCCATTCTCAATCAAATCTCTGTGACTAAAGATATCACGTTCTAAGGCTCCGTGTGTTTCTAGTCTAATGTAAAGACGCATGCTCCCTATCAAAACTTCATACGTATTGTCGCACTTGCTGCAGTGGAATAACACATGATTCATATCTGCGTTCCGAAACAGTAGGTGCATGCCGGGTTACCTCGATGGGCGAATTTAAACAAAATTGGCACAGAATGCGCCATGTCCCGTTCAAAACTACGAAGTGTATTAATCGGTTACGGGCCATTCCTTACGCAACCGCATGGACACGTTGGGGAAAAATAACCTAGTCGTTTCCCCTTTTGAATCAGGGGAAGACCACTTGGACTGCCAATGAGCAACAACGATCTCCAAAATACGCTTTTTCTCTCAGTAAGGGATTCATTTGTCAAAAGCTCAAAGTGCAAAGGACCAGCATCAAAACTCTTAATTCGGGCCAAGTTGAAATTTGTTACGCGTTCCTTGATCACGAGGTCGGCAGGAAAAAGGCTCACCAAAATCGGCAATGCATCAAACAAGACATTCCATAAGATAAGATTTAGGACCGATCCTTGCAAGTAGCCCCTGGTCAAAGTTTTCCGTACTATTATGTCTTCATCCTGGAAAGAGACAACTTGATTACTCAAATAGTCTATTAAAATTCGACGGAGGCCTGTAGGAACTCTCCGTGACCTTAAAGCTACTGACCAGATATTGTTAAACGCATCGGAATTATCCAAGAATATTCCAATAACTTCTTTATCTTAGCATGTATCGAGCAAGTATAGAGCTGCAGAAAACATGTCCGAAGTTAATATTTTGGAACGAAAACTGAATTGTCATTCTGATTCTGGCTAATGAGATATTTATGCCAATAGACCTATCGCCAAAGCTCTTTCGAGTAACTTCCAAAAAGTGAGCGTAATGTATCTATAAAACTTTGCATCGCTAGGCGATCCCCATTATTAACCTTCCGCTGTGACTTTAAGTTTCTCCACTTTCCATATCTTTGGAAAGTGACCCTCGCGGAGATAGCGGCTAAAGATCGCACCAATACATGATCTTGGTTCATCTCTATTACTATTAAAGATAAATACAGGTTAAGGAGTTGGTTGAGGTTCTTTTTAATATAGAAATATTTTCCCTCGCCATTATTTGAAGTTGAAGATGGCCAATTCTCAAAACCGCACTACAGTGCGGTTTAGATAATGGTCTAATTTCACGTCAGCCTCTCTCTTTGCAAAGTCCCTTCCGTATTTGAGACTTTGAGTCTCCTCTTGTAAATGTCAACTCCTCGCTGAAAATAGCTATTTGTTCCGCAGTTATATTAATCAACTTGAGTATCCTTTCTTTTATGGAAGCTGAAAGTCGACTGCATAAGCTTGCTAAATTTTCTATTTCTTATAAAGCATCGATAGCAATCTTTACCTGTCCTTTGCTTCTTTGATTCTCATTATTAGATTTATTGTTTTGCATCGTAGATTGGGTAGATTTATTGGGAATAGAATCATTTTTATATTGCTATTTTTCTCGTCGCCTTCTTTTAAATCACTCAAATAAATGTGAAAGTATTCTTAGACTCTTCCCCTTGAGTTAAAACTTCATCCACAGATGGTTTCATACTCTCCGTTCTCAATCGTATATCCCCTCTATCGGGAGGGTTACTTTCCAAACTCATTTAAAATATTATTTCAAATTCTTTATTATTTATTATTAATAATAATGTTAGTATTCATTTATATTAAATTCATTTTATTTCAATTATTTAAAACAATATAATAATTATTAAATTTTAAAAAGAAAATTGTAAATTTAATAGTAGCGTGTTAATACATTAAAAATTAATTAGGTAGTTACTTAAAAGTCAAAATTATTAAATTTAAATTATGTCAAATTTCAATAGATAATGTAACCTCACGGTGCATTTGTTGATGTGGTTGTCCAGGTATTGAACATTTCGTTTTCAGGGTGATTAAAAATAACAATTATATGATATATGTCAATATCATATATATTTAAAACTTAAAAAAAGTAATATAATTAATTATATTAAAAGCAAAAAAAAATATTTACACAGCATTTTATTACTTAATTTAATTTATTATCCAATTTTATTTATTAACTTTATACCAATATAGATATTTCTTGAAAAACGCACTAATTCGATGGGATATCATTTGTTGATACGGTTGTTCAGGTAATGAATACATCGTTGTTAGGGTGATACAAAATAACAATTGTATGATGAATGTCATTATCATATATAAATTTAAATTCGTTAAAAATGATTTAATTAATTAATTAAAAGCACAAAATATTATATACGTAGTATTTTATTTATTATTTTTATAATATTATTTATATTTCTTGAAGATTGATTTTTTTTTTTTTTTTGATTTGACTTTTTTTCAGATATATCAATGTTAAATCATCACCAGCGCAAATATTATTTAAATTTTTCTATAAATTTTAGTAAACTATTATTAATATAACCAAATTATTATGTTATTATATTGGTAATTCATTAATTAACACATTACAAAGAGAAAATTACTGAAAAGCATTTATCAATTATTTTTGATGATTTTTTACGCGAAGCGTAACCGAACATATCCGTTCTAGTAAGGGACAGACGTGGGAATAAAACATGACATGAGATGCACTAAAACAGCGTTAATGCAGGGATTTAATGTCGTGCAAAGTACACCGGGCGCAGCGTCATGCCATCAAAGCGTTCTGATGTATTATTTCGTGGAAGAAATATGGAATAATCTGATGACTCAGTGTTTTTGTAATATTTTTTGGCGTGGTTTTGTTTACTGTAATAAAACCTTTATGTGTAATAATGATTTAAACAAATTTGAAAATGCAATAAATATTTAAAATTATGTTATTTCGCGGTACAAAATTATACAAAGCATTGTTGTCTTATAGTTACGAAAAATATAAGTAATAATGAAATAATAATCTACGGTATAACTCAGGAAACATTAATTTGAAAATTATTAATTACGATCAGCCTCTTAGTTAGTTATTAGTTAATATATAACGTTATAAAATGCTTAAAAGATTCCTAAACACTCACAATATCACTTGCTTACTGTTTATTGATATCTATAAATGTTTACTTTAATAAGAAAAAAAAGCCAATAGTCTGTTAAAATGTGAAAACTATTTTTAAATGATTACTCTCCATAACATACAATACTTAAACAATACTTGCTTATTTGCAGCCGCCACCCCACTTTGATAGCAATTGAAAGGAACAAAAGGGCAATGCGACGCCATCCACGAACGATTCACATGAGCGAGTTGTGATTTATAGTGGCTCTGTTTATGTTTTGTGATTAGTGTAAGCGCAGCGGTGCATCGTGTTTATTTTCGTTCATTGTATGCATTTTGATGTCAAAATGTTTTCTGGACCAAACAATAAAAAAATCTAATGAAATTGACAAAAGTGGTGCTAACTGTACGTTAAAATGCAAACATTTAAATATTTATAAAAAAGTAATATGATTACTAGGACTATTATTGAATAAGACTTCTATTTAAATTTTTTTAGAATTTTAAGAGCAAAAACTCGTCTTTAGTATAAATTATTATTATTGTGCTAGTTAATTTTATGTGTGTCCATATAGGTTTGTGATAACTGAATAAAGAGTAATATATTTTAAATTCACAAGTAAAATTTTCAAAAACCTTATCAAGCTGTGTTTCTTCTCGCGTAGTAACACAAGGTCGCAGTAAAGATGTATATCTGGCATTTTGCATAAATGTAAGTTTCTGCTGCTATCGGCACCGAAAATATACCATATTTCAAAAGCTACTAGCATATATTATTGAAACCAATTTTGGTGGCAAGTTTAATTTAAGTTCTACTACCTTAATTTTTTGTAATTTTACACATAGCTGAAAAACGTAAATAAAAAAGTTATTTTGGAACCCCTATATCATTTTTTAAGACTTATCTAACGATACTTCACAATTTACGATAACTTACGTGTACTGGATTTCTTTTCATCCCTCAGCTACATGTATTGAGTGCCATCCCTAATATTATTTTTTTCATAATTTTACTATTTCATTTTATAGCGTTTCACATAGGACACTTACAATAGTCTCCGAGTAAAATGGCTATGACATACCGCCAGACAGACGCAAAAATGAACAGAACGAAATTATAAGAGTTTCGACTTTACCATTTGGCTGCGAAACCCTAAAAATGGGCTAAATGCAAGGTGAGCTTGTGCTTTGACCGTTTTGTACTTAAGTACATTATGTACAATAGTATGCACATTGATAGAGTATACATATATTATTTCTTAATGCATGACTATGATATGATAATGTCAATTTTATTAATAGCAAAACTAAAAACTTGTGTTTCATAAATGTTGAATATATTTGACGTTAATTTTGAAAAATTTTATTATTCACAATTAAACGAAACTATGTGATGTAGTATCAATTTACATTATTTAAATTCTTTATCACGACCTGGGTTTGGTTGTATTAAAATATCTTGAGATGGGCAATTAGCAAAGTTGAAAATTCTTTGCTAATTCTCCACCTAATTGCCAACCTGTTTCTATTACGAAACTTCTAATAATTGGTAAGGAATTATTAAAGTTGAAAATATTCTTAGTATTCATGGTTTAAATAAAGTGTATTTTTTGTTGACGAGATATCCTGGATGCCAGAGTATATGTCAAGGTTATCAAAATAGACCTAGTAACAATACAGGCTGATGAATGTAAATGTTAATGATTTCCCACTTCGTTACATTCTAATAAAAAACAATTTAACCTACTCACAGAGGTCTTTTACACCATGTCCCCAAAGTCCATGTGAAATAAAATATTTAACCCCCCCCCACCCCTTTATAGCCCCCTTCCTGAACGTAGAATAAAAGTTTAAATTCAATTAAATACGATTTTTACTTTTGACTCAAATAACTTCATGCGTGTGTAAAATTTAAGCTTAAGATTATTTTATTTAAGAATTTTACGTACGTACAAAGAACAGTATGTTTCCACACAGATTATTGTGTAAGAAATTCTAAAAAAAATCACGGAATTTTCATTAAGTTTTAATATGGAGGGAGATTATTTTGTTAACTTAACAAATCGATGCAATATCTAAAGCGTCAGACTGACATTGAAAAGCAAAAAAAAGATGTTGACTAATGTTTTTAGCTGACAGCAGTAAAAATAAGCCAGTCGTTACTTTCCTCCGTATTCTCCATTTAATGATAAAAATTGTAACAGGAGATAGAGATGTTAATTTGTGGACAGACTTTTTACGAAAACTCGATGAACCGATATATTATTTGTTTTACCTACATACGTAAAGAAATTTGTTATTCATTTGATATTTTGTAATTCCTTCTCTAGAACGTCGCCGCCACACTTGTTATTTCGCCATCGTTCATGCAACCCCTACCCTTGACCATTGTATCCTAACATGTTTGGAGCATGCATCGTTCCTCGGAGACCGCCCTCGCTCAGGTGAAGTAGTTTATGAATACGTGTGCCCGGAATTCAACTCACAGCCACGTGTGAAGGAACTGGTGCTATATTTTCTAGTATATTATTAACGTCACTTTTTTGCAGAGACCGATGAAGCTTGAGATCTATTACTATTGAAACAAGCTGTCCGATAAGACCCATGATCCAGAGAAACAATTATTTACGCAGTCGTCATTACGAAGCTTTATTACGTATTCCCATTGGTAAAACTGGCTCTTTCATTTGCCTGTATACAAAGTATTAATATTACAAAGTATAATATAAATAGATGAAACTTACCTTAAACACACATTTAGAGAAACGCGTTTAAAATTAAAATATTTATTGTCTAATATACAACGAAAAAAATTGAGATATTGTTAAATAGAGATACTGTATAAAAGTAATGCGATTTATTCAAAATGTTCGATAATTCCTGTTCAATTATAATTTACATCGACCCTCACAAATTGAAAGATAATGTCGGTCACCTGATTGCTTGAAGTTTCACCCGGCCATTAGCGCGTATTTGATGAATGTAATAATGACGTATACCTCTTAACCTTTAATGCAATGGTTAAGGCACTTGCTCTCCGCAATCTGCACAAGAATTTGCTTGCTTTGAGTAGAAATATTATTGCACAAGGACGAAGCTCGTGTATTCGTATCCAACACAAAATATATAACAAAATTATTTAACTAAGAAGGTCTGTCAAGCACAGACAGAACTAAAAACAACGATGTTCCATAGACATTTAAGAATTTATAAACATTTAAGGGTACATAATATTTTTAACAAACTAATCACAAACATTAATTTTTCATAATCTAAATTATATATTTCACAAGCCTGAAATATCTATATATTTTTCACAATATAAGCCTATTATATCTTTCACAAGCGTGAAATATCTTTTAAAATTATGATTTCTAGGATAATCGTTATAGTTTACCGGTAGTCTCCCAGTCATTTTACCTTCGCTGTTTTCTTTATGATTTCTGACTCGATAGTTACGGAAATAAGGGGAGGAACGCTTAATTTATGAATATTTTTTGGAATAACATGCTGTTTAAAGTTATGAAAAAATATTTTTGTATTTTCCATAACAAGTCTTTTGTAATAATCTTCTATATGGTACATAAAATTTAAAAACAATTATATCCTATCATATCCCCTCTTTAATTCATGTATTATTATTTTTAAAAAGTCGGCTAGTTAAACATTCCACATATTATCAATACGTGTCAACATGTCAAATTTCCAGTTTCTATGTTGCACGATTTCTGAGAATATTGGTTGTTAATACAAAAAAAACGTAAACATTTTATCTAAATATATCTTTCGTAGGCGTAAATACCTGGCGCGTGGTTGAAAACTTACGAAATTTAGAATCATCACTATAGTTTTCTTTCAATATCTGAATGGGTTTTTAAAAACACATATTTTTTAAACTTTAGGCTGTATACATCCGGAAATAAAGATGGGGACATGTTTTTTGTACATTTTTCAATACACTTTGAAGGTGTAATATCAAAAGTTACGAAATTTTTTTTGAACCCTTATAACTTTTTAGCCAATAATCATCACTATATATGAAAATAAAAAAAAATTTCGAGTTTTTAATATAACCTCATTAAAATTTTAAAATTAACAGAATTTTTTACTTTTAATAATAAAATATGTACCGGTAAGTATGTTTTATTACTATGACAAATTAAAAGTTTCAACTGTTTTGGAGAAAAACAGCTATGACGGACGGATAGATAGTTATTTTAGTGATCTTGTGATGGTTCCGCTTTTTCCTTCGGGGACGAAATTCTAAAAATAATGAAAATAGAGCTATAAAATTAATCTATCTTTTAGAATATATTTGTTGGTCCAACTTAACTGAGAATTTAACCGAAAAAAAATATCGTGAGGGATATATCACAATTCCAAGTTAAAAAATGAGACACAGGTATAATTAATATACTGACACTGTTTACGATGAACTATCTCCTCTTACTAATAATTGTGTATTCTTGAAGTGAATATACATATATTATATAAGCTTCTTATTAGTACATAAATATATTTTTGACATTTTTGTACATGACATAAGCAATATGACGAGGTATCGCATTCATGTTCATATGATAGTATACTTTTTCATAGTTGGGCTCTTATTTCTGTTTGTATTATATTAAGCATTTCTTTGACTTTTTTGGATAAGAGCAATCTATAAGCTAACCGTCAATACATTTGTTGCAAAATTTAATAATACATTTTGGAACTGAGACGATCTTAAAAATTGTTCTGTAGAACACGTAGCGTTAGCTTCTTTTTCATTTAAATAGGTTTAATAGGTTGGGAGGAGATGAACCCACCCATATGACTAAAACTTTATTACACAATAAACTCCACACTAGTTTTTGTGTAAATTTTTCAGTACGATATATAACTACTGAAATGTCTTATAGCATTATTTTCTTCCAAATTCTCAAAGTACAGTAAATACGACACAGCAAATTAGCACGTTAATTATAGAGGGACCTCATATTTTTAGGGTCAGTTTTATTAATATAGACTTATTTTAAAGAAATTTGAGAGTGGGCGTTGGGGTACATAAATCATTCGATTTTTTTTCTATTTCATATATCATATAATTCGAAAGAGAAGGTTGTTAAGACTGGAAAAAAAACTTTAAAATTTTATTCAAAATAATTGTCGAATTATTGCTGAAAATATCTATTAGTTGTACACCCTGTCAATCCCGCTGTATCCAAAACATTACTATCAGAATTTAAAAAAATTTAATGTTAAAAATTTGCTTCCCATAAACCGAAAAACCATTATTTTTATTATAATTTTTACACTTTTTAAGAAGTCTATTATATTTAAGCCTATGAAAGGTACGTTATGCAATATATTTACATAGTAAAAATATTATTAATATTTCGAAATAAGTTAATAGAAATGTTATGATTTTTTTTGTATAAAGCTAAAACACTGAACAATAATTCTACAGCCTTCCATCATCATATAGCTCTGCTCTAACGCCACCTAAAATTTAACTTACTTAAGTATTATTGTATATGACAAACTTCGAACGTGGCTATTTTGAAACGGCTCAAGAACCTTTTTGAAAAATCCCGCCGCTGGAGAAGGGAAAATCACTAGTCGTAAAATCACCAACACATGCACAGCGACGTCGCTTGTTGGTGTGTAACAAATTTATAGCCTATTCGCATTATCTTGATAATGCGAAATATAAATTATAAAATAGAAATATAAATAAAAATTTGTTGCAGTCATAAATAAAATAAATATACGTCTATTATATATTATTTATTTGGAAATCAGTTTAGTCCATTTTGTAGTATTAAAATTATGTCGAAATAATGACAGTAATATTAGTATAATTCCAGTTTTAATTTTAATCCATTGACAGGCCAGCTAACTAAAGAAGTGTATACCACGTTTTCTTGTCACGCTTTTCCTTTCTCACCACCAGGTGTTCGAAATCATGTTCAATTCCAAAACGAGTGGCATTTGCATCAGTTTCCCCACAATGATTTACCTGATGAGGCGCAAAATTCTCTAATCAAAATTAAATATACTTACCAAATTTTACTTTCAAAACACTATGTTTTTTATAATTATGTTGCTTTGTTAAAATGAAAACTTTTTATTTAGTATCTACACACTTCAGTTAACTGAGCAATCGACTGTTTCCTCCTACATATTTGGAAATTCGCGAATTAAAGCTTTCTGGTAAATTATTCGTTTCGTTGTAAAATAAACTCTCAGAATGTAAAGATAAGCTTCAAACGATGTCAGCTATTTTTTGGAAAAAGCCACACATTTTTAATTTGTTAACTAAATTCTCATTTGAATATATTTGGCGTTAATTTTGTACAAGTTTATTATAACTTAATTTTTATTCACAAGTAAATGAAATTACGTGATTTAGTATTATTTCAACTTTATTCAAATTTTTAACTAACACCTAGGTTTCGTTGTATGACAATATCTTCATGTGGGCAATTTGTAGAGATAAAATTTGTATCTTTACAAATTGCTCACCTGAAGATGATGTCATACATTGCAGTTTCATTTAGTTATTAATTCAAATTAAGTAAAGTCTCATTATTAACCTTATTTAAGGTATTAAGAAATACAAGCAAAATTATCGCTAAATGTGTAATAAGGTTCATTAATAACATTCCTTTTTACATTATACATTTTTCAATAAACGTTATATTTTGACTATTCCATGTTTTGTGGACAAATATACCCCACAGCATAATCCCAAGCAATTATCTTTCATAAATTTCTATGCTATAAATTAATTGACGGCATTTAATAAAATTATCAGCATGAATTTACAATAACAATGCAAGAGATAGTTTTTCCATTCTATTTTACTTTCAGTAACGTTTATATAAGGTTGGGAATTTCTTAAAATGGAAAAGTGTTAAGCTAGGTTAGAAATTTCTTATAAAGTCTGCATTGGCAATTAATTGTGAATAAGTGAGACCATTTTCTGAAAGAGATTTTTGAAATCCACGGTATAACTTCTAAAACATGTATATGATGGATGTATAATGCCTTTATTGGACAACCGGAACAAATAAGGCAGTACTTATTATTTAATTTTAAATAAATAACTTTTTCCTATGGACAACTGTGAAGCGTTACAATTTGTATGTATAATTATTTGGACCAACAAGCATCCGCTACTACATTTACATATAGTGATCATTGGTAAACCGTTTTCATCTGCACTACCGAAGGTATCAGCTGCTCTGTTACTTGTTCCCACTATTTGCAAATGATATGATACGAATTATTCAATCTTAGAGACATGAGTGAAATATGGAGATGACATTAAATTGTATTTAACCAAGTAATACCGCTACTAATAGACACTATACCAGCAACAGCTTCTTGGTTTATGTCCATTTTGATCTGGCATTTTCTCGTTGCTTTTGTTTCAGAGTTCCTACCATACACACTACAAACAAGTTTCAAATTTGAATATAAGCTGTTCTTTTTTCTTTTGCGATACTTATGTGAGATATACCGTGATCGAAAAGAAAATTACGCATAATGATTATTAAAAAAGTTTTCAAATAAATAATTAATAACTATTCCTTTGCCTTCTAACTTGAAGTAACACGAGTTTCTTCCAGTAAATTGAAAACAAGTCGTATAAATATATGACAACTTAAATTGGAATAAAAATTTGATAAATCTAAGAAAAATAACTTTTCTAACACTTTATCTGCCGGCTAAGCTTGTTTCCTCCGCCCCCGCCCCTCATGTTTTAACTAGAAATAAACAATTTAATTGTAATAACAAATATGACAACCCTAAATCCAGTAATTTATGAAGAATAATTGCTTGAGATTATACTGCCAGACTGCTATAAACTAATATTTAATAATATACAATATATTCAAGAATGCTAAATGTGTTCATCTAATGTTGTTGTCGTGTTCACATGAGATGAAGAATATCTCATATGGAAAATGGTTGCCAGAGCCTCAAAAGGTTGGACTTCTCCAATCCCGCTTAATGAGCGGCCGGGAATCGAACCCGAGTCCTGGCGGTGCGTCGTGCACTCAACGGCCGTATGTCTTGCGATTAATCCAACACACCACGGTGCCGAAGTGTTCTTCTTATAGACGGTGAAAATGTATCTCATTAAGCTGACATTGCAGGCGTGACAAATAGGAAACTTGTTGGTTTCTATCATTGTAGTATTGTTTCGAGCAATGTAGAATTTATTAAATAATAGTATTGTTAAATATAGTATTGTTTCTATCAATGTAGAATTTCAAATTAAAAAAAATTGTTTATTCCTCATAATCAAATGACACCCACATAACATATGAACTTTGAAAAGTTAAAGCCTTTGTCTTCCCCTCTTTTATTTTTCCGTAAATATTTAAAAAAATATTATTACAAAATATGGGGATCAAAAAGATGTATTACTATCTCAATTTCTATTTTCCACGTGGCATACTTTCTGAGAAAATTAATTTTGAAACATGAATATTTTACTATATCTTTCATAAGCTTAAAGACATTGTGTAGTTCCGAAAAATTATTAGAATTAGAATAATTTCTATTAGTTTGCTAGAGAATTTACGCGGGCTTTTAAAATACTCGGTTCACATAATTATTAGTTCATTAATCCTGGAATTTGGAAGACACTTTTGCATATTTCTCAGCATATCTCCGAAAATATCGACCCTAAAATTATGAAAAAACCTTATAACTAATCTCTCCAAACGATACTTTACAAAATACAGTAATTTAATGAAAAATTTTTGAAGTATATAACCTTCTTCTATGGAAATCTTCGTATGAATATTATTGATATATGTGCGGGTTAACATATATTACCAAATGCCATATTTTAAGCTTCTACGTTAAGTGGTTTCTGAGAACAAGGGCTGTAACAAACAGACTGGCAGACGCGTAAATAACTTTATAAGGGATCTGTTTTCTTTTACTATACGGAACTTTAAAGAAAAAGTAATAACGAATAAATAATTTACCATTTTATCAATTGTTAATTTTCTCTGGCTGCACGCAACCGCTTCCTTGAATATCCAATTTGACGGGACATCTAAAATAAATAAGAAGAATTAGTTTTAGCTAGCATGCTCTAAATATTATTAATTACTTCTAATAATTATGTTATTAAGCGAACACATATTTGTAATACACAAAGTAATAGACGTTATGAAATAAAATATTTGAAATAGATAAATTTGTTCACCTTAGTTGCAAATGGTAAATCCAGAGGTAATATAAATCGTGAATATTTTTATTCAGAGCGACCTGTACCCATAACCGACCATGAGCACATTTCAGTGCATAATGACTAGGCGGTGTATTGTAACGCGACACTTGTGTGAAAATTTAAACTATATTTTCGTTGACTAAATAATTTTCTCTTTCTCTTTTATTATTGCGTTAATCTGAATTGTTTTCTATACAAATTAAAGAAAAAATTAGCATTTTCCTGCTTTTTTCTCATTTCATATTAAATTACAATTCTTCTTGTTGTGAAAAAAATGGTTGCGATCGATAATGAAAAAAATGTTCTTAAATATTCTGACGGGTTCATACAAATAATGCGATTATTTTGCGTAGCTGATGACACAGATATTATTTTTACTCAAGAATGGTTTTATTGAACAGAAACACACGTTTAGTATAAACTTAGTTATGGATGAGAAAATATGGGACACAAATGCTTCGACCAGCTACATTAATATTCTTAATACAGTAGCAATACCGTTCAGTAGCAGAACTGCAGGCAACCTAGCGGACTAGTATCATCTTTGAGTTTGTTGAAATGAATTGTTTAGAACAACAATTGATACCTTACACAACTTATGCAGATGTAGAAATATTATTTCATCATTGAAATACGGACTCATAAAACGTGGTAAATACGTAAATATTTCAAATGTTGCAATGTTTCAAAAAATACTAATTAGGTTATTTTTACCAGATAAACAATAAAGTAAAAATGTAATTGGAAATTATATTTATATATAAATGATAAAAAATACAGTTTCCCTAATCGTACATTTTTAAATATTATATTCCAATTAAACAATTCGATTGATGGGATCTTCGCAAATTAAGTTCCATTATCGATGGTTATTTTAGACATTGTGAATTGAAATACATAACCGACGGTAACGACCCAAAATTTTCAAAGACTTGGAGATATAAAGATTTCTAAGGCTATTAAATATATTTCGCACATATATTATAGATGCCGTATTGATTTATTCACATATCTTATAGTAATATGTCATCTTTTGCTCCATTGTTTTAAATATCGTCACCTTATACTCATATGAGTAGGTACCGATTTTGATAAATTTCCTATGTTACTTTTACTGAGTTACAGTTCCTTTAGAGTAGATTGCATAATTTCTGGAATCTAAATTATACCTGTTAAAAATTTCTTAACCTAATCTCGTGTAGATTAGGTTAAGAAATTTGTGTTTTTTTTATATTCAATTTTGAACCTTCATAACAGCGATTAGAAACTAATAGAACATGACTTGGGAAATGTAAATTACTCTAGCAAACTTCACACGCTAGGGTTTTCGATTTGTGATTATCAGGTGACCGCTTCAATGCTACGAAGATAATATAACTGATGACAGCAAGTCATTAAGGCATTTAATAATTAATGGTCCTACTTTTAGTCATCCTCCCAGTTTCAGGGTATGAAGACCTTGTGAAATAATTGGCCACAGATTTAAGTAATTACCCATCAATTGCATTACAATAAGCTTAATAACTTTATTATATTTGATCAACGAAATTCACGTTATTTCTTTATTTAATCGCATACATGAAATATTTTAATGTATAAGGTTCCAATTTCTGTCTAACATTTGTATGGTCCCATGAAACCTAACTCTCATTACATATTTATCATATTTTAGCCATTAGTCATTATTTACGTAACATTTGTTAAAGAGTATTTATTTATAAAATTGTAAAACAAATTTATATACTCTCGATGAAAATTAGAAGTCATTTCATCTCTTTCATTTACTATGAGATAAATATCTCAGTGTTTCCAAAAAAGATGAAATAACGAAAATATATTTTATTATGCAAAATGTTTCTATTTCCTGCAGAAAGAAACAGAAGAAATTCCACTTTAGGAGATGACCTCCCCAATTCCTAAAAGTACATTATGATAAAGTTTCGAGTGGGACTAAAGGTGGTTTTGCCTTTTTACGATGCGATGAGATTATAGGGCTAAGATTTAAAATATTTTCGTTTAAAAGTAGAAAGTTGCATTTTTTTTAAGTTCTCTCAACCAGAAAACATCGAAATTTGTAATTAATAATAAACATTTAAAAAAAATGCGGCAAGAACTGAATTATGTCGCTTTAAGTTTTTAATTTGATACTGCCCATATTTTTTTTATCTAGGCTCAACGACGTCATTCAGCATAATACGTATCCCCTAACATTAGAACCATGTAGTATTCAAGAACAGTTATTTGGAACGAATTGGTAATAAATAATAAAATAAGAGAACTGACATTATTAGGGTTTCCTATAAATTTAGGCTCTTATAATTATTTAAGGTATATAGTGTTTCTATTAAACTATTTAAATATATAATTTTTTCACGATATTATGCCTTCTATATCTTTGAAGACGTAAAAATCGTGCCAGGTACCACATGCCAAAAGGTGGTGAGACTATTCGTCGTAAACTAGAAAAACCTGCACAGCTGTGGTAATTTTTCATTTAGTTTCTGTATATATACTACAGTTTTTTTCAGATATACTAATTTTCAGATATTCTAAAACAGAAGTTAACTTCTAGGGGTGGAGACATGTAACTCAAACAATATCGACCCCCTTAAAGCTTAGTATTTTATAAGAAAGTTCTGTATCAAAAAAGCGTTTACCCCACATACCCAATATTTTTATAATACTTATGTATTCAACGATACCACCACATAGTAGTGTAGGCGGAAAAAAATTCACCCCACTTCTCATGTGGGGGAGGTATTTCATAATTTTTTTTAAAGATTTTATTTCATAACTTTTTAGGTGTATGATTATGTACAACGATGCCTAATTTCAGCTTTATCGTACTAATGGACTGCCAGCATAATGGTTATGACATACAGGAAGACATACTTACTTGGCAAAGGTATAAGGGTTCCCATTTTGACTGCGGAACCCTAAAATATAGTGCTAAATCGCGCTGCTACGAAGGTAATAAGTCCAAACAATATTTTGTAAGATACAAATTGATAGGTGCGTATTGAGAGTATTAATTAAACATAACAATTGCAAATATTTACATCACGTTCCAGCAAACTAATTTATTTTCAAACGTAAATATTTTGTCTGTGAAAAGCATATTTTCTAGCAAAAGTATTCATTCAGATTATAGATTTTATTTTTATTCATTGGAACCACCATTTCGACACATTATTTACAGCAAAACATGTTAGAAAACTATAATGCATGTTATTAAGGATGTTTCGACAAAGCGCAACAGTATATTCGTATTATTAATAATATAATTCACAAGTTTCACTGCAAGTAAAAAACCAGAAAAAAAATTCGCACTCGTTTTACATTTATAGGAAATATGTAAAAATTATTTTATGATATTTATATATATTTATGTATGAAGTAATAATTTTCTTTATATTGATATATACTAGAAATATTATTCCATAATATTAAATATATTTGTATAAAGCATCCACTTGCAAAATTGTTCATACCTAGTGTCAAAAATTGTGAGACCATGACTGAGGGACGAATGAATCGAAATGACGTTCATTGTAAAACCTTAAATATGTAATTTACGTATATACTTCAAAATATAGGGTTTTTAATTACAAGTAAACAAAGAACATAGAAATATACAATGTGCCTATTTGTAGTTAACGTAGATATAATTTTTCATGAAATTGAGGAATAAATATTTATTATTTTGATAGTATAACCTTCCTCTAGTAAATCATATAATAACCATTTTATTAAAGCTATGTTATTGTAACAGATCATATTACAAAATGTTAATACAATATGACGGTCCAGTTAAATGTTAAAGTTTCCATTATTATTAACAAGCTATTTTCGATAAAATAAATAGTGTTCAACTAAGGAAATATATAATAAGAAAGAAACAAAATGTTTTGAGTAGGGGTTTCCTTTTTTCAATAACATGAATAAAATTTTTGTTTTGGTGAATATGTTTTTTTTTCACCCATATCTCAGTTTTGTTTTAATTTTATTTTATGTACAACAAATCGACATTATTTATCTTTTGTATAACGTTTTATAAAGTAATTCGTAGTTAAATTGCAGACAATAATACAGTAATACACATACGCATGGATTGCTAGTTGTAAATGCGTCGAAATTAGAGTCCATGATACAACAAGGTTAACGTAAAGCAGCAGAATCGCAAGCAGGCAAGCGGACTGGTGTCACTTTTGCAGTGGTCAAAATTGAACCATTAAATAGATCGGTCATGCACAACTCATGAAAAATCCGAACTACTATTTCGCCGTTGAAATACCGTCATAAAAGGCGATTAACTTGCTCTACTCATGTTACTCTCGTATTTGAAAAATGTCAGATAAAAGGCAAAGGCAAAAAACATTAGCAACTTTATTTTGGGAAGATAGTTATTTCTCAAAGTTGTCATATTTTATGTTTTTATTCGGGTGTTTCCCACATCTCCTTCAACAGTTTGAGCAAAATTGTATACTTTACTAACGACGCTAAATGTCCTTTTATGCTTTGCTACAGTGCACGCATGCGATAGAAGGCGGAATAGAAGATTTTCACTAGCGCGAATGTTTATAAATATTTTTCCCTTGTGTTTTTTTTTAATAGCAGAATAGTGGCGGTCATTCACATATATTTGCCATTTGTATTTACCTTTTTTGGATCATTTATTTTTGTAAAGACGAAAACACTAACACACTCATTCACAAATTTTGTGAAATTTAAAGGTTTCTGGACTGAAATTTTAGAAACATTTTATAGTAAGTTTTATATAATTTGTAAATAACAAGACGTTAAAATAAAGTTTTTGATTAATACTAATATTAAGATGAACAAGAAAAACGATTAAAAAAGGAAACGTCCGATAGCTGTAAATAAACTAAAGACTGCGTCGTAGGCTCGCAATATTTGGTGTCACACATTTCTATCACCTATTTCCATAAAAACACCCATATCCTTCAAATCACTTCAACCCGTTGCCTACTGTATTTATTTCCGAGTAGATGTTTCGAATTATACACAGAAGGCCACGCACCTATTGTATGAAATAAGTATTCTATAAATTTTGAATATGGGAAATCTGTTGTAGAAATTAAATTTCATGTGACGAAAATTGTATAGAAATACGTTAATGTTATAAAAAGCTACAAAAGATGATAGAATCCAAATTAATAAACAAATAAACCTAATATTGGCTTTCAAATGTATTCACATTATCAAATGCACACTAATCGAAAGAAGAAATAAATCACTATAACACAATAAAGATTAGAGCAAATAACCAAAAATCTGTATCTGAAGGTGTGAACTGCAATAATTTTGAAGATTCTTATCTGTTCGCCAAAGTTTCAGTAAGTCCAAGAAACAAAAAATTGCAACACTATGAAATTATGCTCCGGAAGATAATGTATTGATATCTCTATCTAACTTACACTGGTACTTCATTTTCTACATCGGTGATATAAACTTACTTTTTTACAACAACCGATTCCGACAAAGAACAGTATCAATTTTTTGCCAACACGAATGCATATTTTATCCCACTTTGTAATGCCTATTTCGTATTAAGGATATTTCTGATATATGAAAATAATATTTTATTGGTTATTTTAATATTAGTCGTACATCATTTTAATCATGCGCAATATTGTATATAGGTCATATAGTCCTAATCAAATCATATAATAAAATTTACGTTACCGTTCGAGGATGCTGTATTTCCATCAGTAACCACAAAATCAATTTCCAGTCTTAAAATTTGATATATCCATTGTCACTTAGAGACATAAGTTATATAGAATATTTAGCTTTAATATGATATGATCAATATGAGTAATTATAAAAATGAGTAGTCATCTTTATTGTTTTGTCATGTGATTACGTGAGCATCGGGGACTGATCAAAATGTAGTCCTTTTTGCGTTCTCTTTATTTTACATCAATAATGCAATGGCTGGATACAAGTAGACTTACTTTAAAACTACCTGTATTTGTATATTCTTTCTAATTTTTTGGATCACGAACCTTTTTAGAGCTTTGCTTGTAATCCCAACCTACAATTCATAAAGGTTTTTTGACACTTGGTAAAAGAAGAGTAATGATACATGAATGTTAATAAAATTTTCTTCAATTCAAGCTCAAATATTTTTGAAAGCCACTATATTCAATTTAAATAATTACATTAATTTCAATCTGCATAAAATCTGTAATGAAAATATAGTATGAGCGAAGTAATTTTGTATTATTTATAATTGTATGTCACTAAGGAGCCAAATACTTTCCCGACTGCGTATATTCCGACGAAATATTTGCTACGTAAGTAATCGTTACTTTCCAAGAATATTTACCAACTTTACTTACCTTGATTCCTATTAAAATTCAGCACCCTAAAATTTGATGAAGCAGCAAATATAATCGACCGTTATCAAAATGTTGTGAAACTGCAGTAACTGTGATATCGCCGAAAAGGCAATTATTCTTCTATTTCAATTTTGACGGTCTCCCTTTCTAGAAAATTCATCCTCAAACAAATATAATTTCAGAGCCAAAGGAAGTATTCCGGCATAAAATTTTACGATTCATATTTAAGGAAAATACTACCCTGAAAAATATCATTAGGCGGGTACATGCAGCTGGCGGTACGAGTATTTCGTTTATTATGCAGTGACGGCTCGGCGTGCGAACATTACGCGTCTCCCGCCTAGATGTGGATAGTTAGAGGGCGACTTACTTGCGTTCGGAAGGCAGCGTTGAAAATTCACTTATGGAAATTATGGCGACGTATGAATTAAAATCATTTTGGTGGGCTTTGATATCCGCCATTCTGCGTTTGGCAGCGCCAGATTAGGGGAAGTTTCCGCCTTTTGATTGATTAAATAAGCGGTAAATTCTGGTCTAACGTTACCTCAACGAAAGTGGAAAGCTTTCGGTTTATTTTAGAAAATGAATTATTTTGCGGTTTCCATTTTTAATGATATGGGTGTATTGACGTCTAAAAGTTTAACTTGCGCCAAAAATATTCAGTTTAATAATAGTATGTTCTTTATTTGTTTAATATTGCTTGAACACAATAATTAAAAGAAAATCATTCACGAACTGAAAACTATATGAAAATCTTAGTGCAATCACATACATTTAGGATCTTTTGAGCTAAATTAAAAGAAATATGGTTTTTATCTTCATAAAGATGTGTAAATATACAAAGAGACATTCTCAGAACTCCGATTTTTATAATAAACGTTACGAAATGAAAATATTTAACTATTATTTTACAATGTAGGCATCGATCAATCTAGTATGTTATAATTAAATGGAAAATCATTTTCCGTTCGGCTAAAAAAATGTATTTGCCACCTTTTCCCTTACTACACTTGTCTCTTTTTCATGAATGTTGTCTTCAATTATACTGAAGGAAAAAAGACAAATCAGACCAATGATCAACCTTCATAAGATATTTTATTTGTCGATGGCAACAGTTTACTTGGTTTGTACTTGTCTTAAAATGTGTTTAAGGATACATTTTAACATATTTTTCACATTCTGTCTATTCTATATACGATATTCAATGTCAAATTTAGATGTATACTGTGAATTAGCTAGTGCAATACTAAATATGTAAAAGCATTTTGTACTCCGTATCGCACAATATTTTGAATATAGTTATTTCATTTATTTTGAAAAAAACTAATTATTTGCCTATTGTTTATTTTATATCCGCTAATAGTTCCTTTATTAATACCTGTTTTTAATAAAAGTTCTTAGCTTACGGAACGTTCCTCTATCTGACACCGTTATTAATACACCAGGTCTATATTAAAAAATGTTATATAAGGGTTTGCAATTTATCAGAACAGGCATGTGCTTCGTTATGTAGGAATATGTTTCAATTGAAAAATTTTGGTACCTGTAGCTATACATTAATAAAAATAAAAAATATTCACATGGAAAATTTTGAATGGATAAATTAAATAGCCAAAAGTTATTGAATTCTTTATTTCCTCCTTTCTTCATATTTTCCAGAACTACTCAGCATAAAATTGTGAAAAAATATGGGTTTTCATAATTATAGGTTTAAAATCATCGCAATAGTTGCTTTATGACGTTCGCGATTATAAATAAACTACTGCGATGATTTTAGATGTCATAATTTTTTAAATATACATCATGTTTTTAGGCTTGTGAACTTTCAAAGGTCTAAAAACATTGTGCGTATTTAAGCAATATAGTAGGCTTAGTAAATGTAATTATTTATGTTGTCATAGAATTATCGTCAACAGATAACACACAAGGAAAAATTTGGGCGACGCGAAGAAGAAAAATCGCCATCGGAATAATATATTACAAGGTTAATTATCGTCTAAATGGAGGGAACGGAAAAAAGTGATAGTTTACGTAGTGAACATTCAGAAAGCGGAACGATCATAAAAGCAAATTGGGCGCGCCGGAGCCATTCAAAACAACAAATTAGGGCGTTGTCTGTAATTAAATTTTAGCCAAGACACACCGAGCGGGTCTCACCCCGGGTCTCGACAACTAGCTATTTTGCGAACATATTTTAATTAAAACGTGCTACAATAGAGCTTCTTAATCTAGGCGACGTTTTGCATGTTTCATAGCAGGCAAGATTGGGGCGTGAAGGCCGCTACCGGCGGTAAGGAGCGAGCATTAATTAAATTTTAACAATTCGCTTTATGCTGCGTTTATTTAATTACATTGGTCTCAGTTTATTTTCATCTGAATTGTAATTTTTCTTTATTTTATTATCGTTCATACACATTTTCGTTTATTTACTTAAGAACACTAAATGATACGAATGAGATAAATTCGACAGTCTTCCAGAATAATCGTCAATAATTTTAGGGTATATATATATATATATATATATATATATATATATATATATATATACTCCCTACACCTGACAAAATATTCAGATTAAAGGAAATGTAATTACCTTAATATTTATAAGTCCCTAAGCGTTTGCGAAACCTTTGTAGTGAGAATTCTGTTTGTACTTTAGAGGTGTTTTATGGATTTACCTTCGCACCTTGGGGTGTAGAAAACGTTTTATGCACCTTCTTTCGTCGATTGAGAACATAAATTAAAATTTCACATCTGTTTTTGTTACGATATCTCCCCGTGAGGTGTGATACTTATCAAATGCTGTGCGCCATTATTACCCACTTTTTTAAATAGACATGTAAAAAATTGCTTAATGGCTTGTAAAAAATCTGATAAAAAACCAATGGCATGTAATTCGTTACCTAGAGTAAAAAGCTCCATCGTAGCACGTTTTAATTAAAATATGTTCGTAAAATAGCTAGTTATCGGAACCCGGGTGGGGCCCGCTCGGTGTGCCTTGGCTAAAATTTAATTACAGACGACGCCCTAATTTGCCATTTTGAACTGCTCCGGCGCGCTCAATTTGATTTCAAAATCGCCCCTCTTCCCTCCCTTTGGACGATAATTAATCTTGCAATACAATATTTCGTATTCAATACCCTAAGTATAAAACATCAAATTTTAGTCCATAAATGAAAAACTGTAGCAATGTTTTTATAACAATGGGATAACTGAATAATCATTAAAATACAAAATAAATTATTAAAAAGATATTCTCTTTTTTATTTTATAAAATTTTAAATATTATCTAGCGGTGAAGTTTAAAATTACTTTTCATATGTTACAACTTACTCTGTTCAAAATGTTCAAACAATTATTGCGCTTTTTCTAAAAATAATTTTTAACTTGTTTAATGAGCAAATTAAATCAGTGAAATTTAAACAGTAATATCTTGAGATACTTTGTTTTCCACAATAAAGCAGTATCAAAAAGAGCAATACCTGTAGAAGGTACGAGAGAAAAAAATGCTGCACTACACAGGTATGCTGTCTAAATTTTTGAAAAAGAAAATGTCTGAAATTGGAAATAACTACTTCACATTTCATCCAAATTCAGAGGAAAGCATTCCAAAGCATTTTCCGTTTGGAATTAAAATTAGTTTTCCTTTTTATCTCTTCCACATATGCAAATACTCCATCCACCAGTACTCCCTACGCACTGAAAATATTTACATGCCATATAAATAACACGGAATAAGGATAAACGGAAAATATCGGCTCTTCGAAATCATTTGACTTAAATTATATTTATTATTAATATCTCCTTTTCTTTGTGCTATGTTTCCTCTATGGGTAATAATGTGTATGTAGTTATGCCTGTATATAATACCTGCATTAAACGTAATTATTATTATTGTATATTTTGTATGTGTACATGTATGCGTGTAAACTGTATATGTGTATGTGTGTGTATATGTATGTATGTGTATATATGTATTTCATGTGTGTATATATGTATTTATGAGTATATATTTGTATATGTATGTATATCAACAGGTGCTAGCTGTAAACCGACCGTGTCGGTTTTGCTTATGCATAAGCACAAGCCCAAGCCGAGCTAGTAACCTTTTTGTAGATAAAATATTAAAAAAATTAAGGTTAAGGCGTGTCACTTAATTTTTAACTTTAATTTTGTTATTAGCCCTAAGAAAATGTTTGTACATAACTATTACTTTATCTGTTGTAGTTTATATCGACAAATAAATGATTACTTTAATAATATTAAACGAGATGAATATATGGTATTAAATCCAATTTGTAGCAATTTTCTATATGTCTACTTGCCAAAAGCATAATTTCTACACATAAGGATTAATAATAAATTTGCGCAATAAACGAGCACCAGTAAGACATTCAGCAATAACATTTATTTCTAATTAAGAGGTTCATTGTATATTACCTCTTTACGATAATTAATGTCTTGTAAATGACGACATAAATAATTATATTTTTTTAATACAAGAAATATTTTTTCTACACACAACATTTTATTAACATCTGCTGGGTTTCAATTGTTACAGAAAGACAAACAAACATATTAACATGAATGGTTTATTAGATTTATGGGATTTTCTAATGCAATGTTTATTTGTAGAGAAGCACTGGTTAGTCATTTATATTTTTTTCATACATCCCTAATTCTGAATATGACTTTTATCAACGCACTCTCTTTACATATTAACAATGAAGACAGACAATGGAGTGATCTTACAAGACTTCCTTTTTTACTTTTAAAGTACGGAACCCTAAAAAATAAATTGATTTGGACAATTTACTAATTTTTTTTTTCATTTTGAATGCAATTAATATTGATCTCACAATTATTTATATCAATGTATTTTAATTATATAGCAACAGCTTTAGTTTTAAAAACAAAAATTATATTTGATAATTATAATATTGGTTTTACGCGGCCGATATCGTTTTAAGTATTAACATTTTAATAACTTTAAGTAACTTCACTTGGAAATAGTAAGGCTGAGACGGAAACGGAGCACACTGAACTGGAACTAACCTTGTACTGATCTGGCACAGAGGTGGAACTGAACTGATCTCGGTTTATATAGCCGGTTTAAATAGACACAGAAATGCTGGCGCAGCAGCGGAGCTTTTCTTTAGCTTAGCAATGGAAAATTCTAGCGATGGACTGCGTCAGGGCGATATCAGCATTATCGCTAACGGAACAGGGGTATAACAGGGGCAACTGACAAAGTACATAAGTAAATACGTTCGCAAGGGTTCTGTTTTCAAATGATAAAAACGGAATCGTTATAAATTCGTCATGTCTATCCGTTTGTCCGGCCCGTAGACTGTACTTTCGTAATTTTTACAGTTTTAGACCTATATGTATGAAATTTTGCAAGCAGATGCTTTATAGTTTCCATTTATTATGAAATAGAACATTAAAAGAAATTTGTTTTTATTTAAAAGTGTACATCACACCCAATATAAAAAATAATAATTTCTTGATTAAGACTAGATTAAAACTTGCCTAGTACATCAATAGTAATACTTATTGATGTATTAGGCAATAAAAATAATAAGACAGGCCAAGTGCTAGTCGGACTCGTGCATAAAATAATTCGTAGTATCAAAAATAATAAACTTATTTCGTATAAAATAAGGCATATTTAGACTTTTGTAGGTATAGTTGACAGTTCGAGCGATTGGAGGGCTACGACTTTAGAAGTAAATAAATATAATAAGAACTAAATTTAATAGTAAACTGAATAAGAATTAAGCTTTTTAATTTAATTGGACAAAACTTTCCTAATACAAATTATATGAAGTAAGTCTTTCTTAAATCAATACTTTTATTATTCTGCACTATAGTGCTATTTAACTATTTGCATGCCCATATAGGTTTCTGATAGATAAATAAAGAGTAATATATTCCAACTTCATAAGTAAAATTTACAAAAAAAGAGGAACACACCTTGATAAGGTCAAGATGTGTTCCTCCTCGCGTGGTAACACAAGGTTGCAGCAAAGATCCAGCATTCTGAATAAATGTGAGTATTGCTGCGATCGGTACCAAAAATATTCCATACATCAAAAACTACATAAGATTCAAACTAATTTTCCTTGAAAGTTTATTTTATGTTCTACTACTTTAATTTTTTCAGAATTTTATAAACGTTAGTTGAAAAGTTAGAGGGGTGGACACACTTTTTATATAAACTTAAATAACAAAGTTATTTTGGAGCCTCTATTTATTTTTTAAGACCTTTCTAACGATATCCTATACGCCTATACATGTACGATTTTTTTTATTCCTCAGTTACCTATGTGGAGTGCCATCCCTAAGAATTTATTTTTCATAATTCCACTATTTCAATGTATGGCGGTTCATAGACGACACGTACCAACCAAATTGCATTTATAAAATGCCAATGGTCATAGAGTAAAATATCTGTATTATACGGACAAGCAGACGGACGGACATACGGACTGGACGAAGTTATAAGGGTTCGTTTTTACCATTTAGCTACTTAACCCTAAGAACGAGCTAAGAGCAAGATGAGCTCGTGATCTAAACCTACCGTACCTACGTACCTACGTGTATTATTTAATCTTGTATACACATTGCCATTAATATATTATTGTTCAATTCGAGCACTATGATGTGGATACAACATTCCTTTATTTGTCCTGTAAACTATATTGATAATATAACTAAAACTTGTATTTCTGTTACTAACTTACGAAATATTAGAGTTAAAAATAATATTAGTGTTTTTTTGTTTAAGTAAAGTATATTGTTTAATACTGACGAGACATTCTGGGTGCCAGAGTACCTGTGAAGATTATAAAAATAGACATAGTAATAATATAGGTAAACGAACTTAAATTTTAATAATCTCCCACGTCGTTGTATTCTAATGAAAAAAAAGAGAGTATTAAAAAGTGATCTACTCTCAGAGGTCTTTTACACCAAGTCCCCCATGTCAATGTCGAATAAAATATTTTACCCCCTATCATCGCCCCCAGCATGAATATAAAATAAAATTTAAAACAATTTTTAATACTATTTTTGCTTTTGAATGAAATAAATACATAACATGTGTAATATTTAAGCCTAGAATTACTCCGTTTAGAATTAGACATAGATACACGGTTAACACAAGATGTTTCCAAACGGACCAATGTGTAAGGAAATCTAAAAAAAAATTCATGGAATTCCCGTTATTTTTAAATACAGAGTGAAATTGTTTTGTTTACTTGTTAAATCGACAAAATACCAAAGGTTTCAGACTGACATTTAATAGTAAAGAAAAATGTTTACCGATGTAGTAAAAAAAAAGTCAGGCATTACTTTCTCCCGCATCCTCATCTATAATTAAAAGTTGTAAATAACATACTCATATTAATAAAATTAGCTCTTTCACTTGCCTTTACAAAAAGTTATAATATTGTTAAACATAATATCGATAAATAAAGCCCTTTTTGTGTCAAAGAGGGTTTTATTTATCTTATTTATTTTCTTATTTATTTATGTTTAGAGAAAAGAGTTCAAAATTAATATATTTCATATCCTATGTACGAAGAAGAAAATGTATAGCTTGATTTATGGAGACACTGTATAGAAGTTACGCGATTTATTAAAAACAATGTATGTTCAATAATTGATATCGACTGCCGCAAATTTGATGATAATATCGGTAGCCTGACTGCATGAAGTTTTTCTCGGCCATTAGCGCGTATTTGCTAAATGTAGTAAAGACGTATTCACCTTAAATTTGATGCAGTTGGTTAAGGTACTTGCGTTCCGCAATCTGCACAGACGTTTGCTTACTTTGAGTAGTAATATTGTTGTACAAGGACGTAGCCTCAATATTAATATCAAACTAGGAAGTGTACTTATAGAACACCGACCCCGTTAAGATAAGTTTATAATGACCAATGGACATCCCGTCGTTTCGCTTCTTTATACTTCGTTTTTAAGCAACTTATTCCATATCTCTAAATTAGCTTTTTGTAAAATATACAAAATAGAAATTTTTTTTCAAACGATTTTGAAAAAAATTAGGTTTTTTAAATTAATTATTTTGTTTGTGTACTTATATAACAAAATCATTTAAATAAGAAATACTATCAATCTAGGGTAAAACCCCACCACGAGGTTCCATACATATTTAGAAACTTATAAACATTTAATGGGACATAGTATTTTTAATAAACTATTTACAAATATTAATTTTTCATAACCTAAATATGTTGCCTCTTATATCTTTTCCAAGCATAAAATATAGTGCGTATTTAAAAAATGGTAAGTTCTAGGATGACCGTTATGATTTACCTAGTTATCTCTTTGTCAGATTTTACCAACGCTGTTATTTTTATTATTTTTGGCTCCAAATTTTCGAAAATAAGGGGAGGAACGCTGATAGTTATGCCCATTACTTAAATTTTAAGGTGTATTAGCCATTCATACACAGCTTCACTCGTGTGTTATTCGTAACTACAGTTAAAATTACATTTAAAAACAATTCAACAACAAAATAACGTTACCATATCTGAGAACATGGAAGTTTATAGATGATGACAAAGAAAACAAACAATTTATGATGAACTGTTTTATTTTTATAATATTAATAAACTTATACTCCTATGGCTCCAGGCTTAGGACTGGTAACTAAATGATTCATTTGGCATAGTAATTTTGATAGCACATTTAAAAATGAATCACATTATTTAAAATAATTACCATTAATTTAAAAAAATAGATCACATCATTAAATAATTTTTTTTTTGTGGCCAGGTTTATTTTAGCCAATTTTTTTTAACACAATGTAAAGTATTCGGAACAAATAAATTATTCCGTATTGATTATCGGAAAATTGGATTGTCTGTATTCAAATGTTTCCTTAAATTAAATGTAGATGTTTTGAATGACGATTTAGTTTTGTAAATATTGTAAGAACCAAAATAATCACCCAAGTCTGTAAAATACTCTTATAGGGACTTTCTTGTGGACATAATGACAAAATTAGGAGTTAAACTAATTAAAATTTAGATTTTACATGCATATATAGATATTTGCACTATGAAGTAATTACGCCACTGTATCAATAGAAAAGCGGTGAATATCACGAAACAGCATCGTACTTAAAATCCTTATTTTAAAATACTCGTAGTTGTCGTATTGAGTAAATATTTCTCCGCAAACTGCGAAGTATAAAGCAATACTTAACGTAATGAGTAAAACGAGTTTACGAGTATGTTGAGTAAAACGTGCTTGATTGACATACACGTATTACATACTTTAAAAGTATTACGACTTACGATTGTCCCTATTTCATACACGCTTTACATGTGAAAGAGCGAGAAAACCTAAGTTACGATATGCGTGAGTGAAATAGCTATGGCTAGATAGACAAAGAAGTTTAGAGTCATGCCGCAGTTTGACCATAAAGTGACCATTGTACGAACGTCCGGTTGGCCATACCATACAAGTATTTACGATACCAAGAATTTTGTAATTCGCATACCAAGTACGTATTTTGATCTGAGATACCGAGTATTTTTACCGGTAACAATAAATACGCCGCACCTCTGGTAATGAGCCAGTGATTTATGTACATATATGTATGTATATATATATATATATATATATATATATATATATATATATCGTATATATCGAGGTGTATATGAGAGATCGTACAAAGTCAATATCTTTTTGACCACATTAAATACAACTTTAAAAGGCCGATTAAAGTTAGTTTTCTGGAAACTTTCGTTTAAAAGTGTTGCGTATGTAAACAAACTATCGAAAAACCGTTTTCCGTTATTTCAAAACGGCCAACACTACACGCCCTTCTAAATGTTCTTAACAATATAATTGCATAACTCTATCTTAATTTACCATGTTCTTTTAACGCTATTTTTGAACAGACCAAATAGAGAGACGCACTGCAAAAGACACCTAAAAATAAAGTTTCTTTTCATAACAGATGAATTTACCTCTGAATTAATTTTCTTCGAAATCTATTTAATTTACAAACTTTTTTCTTTTTCGGTTTAATGTTATGTATATATTTAACGCCAAATATACAATATTTGTTACATTCTTTTTTTCCTTCAAGTGCCTGTTCTTCGATATGGAGTATTCGTGATTATACACCATAATACTGCTGTCTTTAACAATTGCATTAATAACAGTCTATACCAGCCCCTGAGACTCTTTAGTCAAGAAACAAGTCTACTGCTCTGCATGGTCATTGTCCATCTATTTTCTCCTATAATGTTAGTTATATGAAACTATATTGCGGTTTGGTCATTATTTATGCCAGTCATTATAATTTACGTGTTTTTATGATCTCTGTTCCTTCATTTTTTGTTATTTCTTCCTAGACCATGTACATTGCTAATATAGAAATTTAGGGATAAAGGTGGAGGGAGGGGGTCTTTATAAATTTTTCGTGTTTTATGAATTGGATAATTTCAAGGAAATTGGAAAAAAATTATACAAAATTTATTTAAAACGACTTTAGAGTTATTACTGAAAATAGCAATTAGTTACACATACTGTCCACCCAGCCATAACCGAAATACTATTATAAAAATAAAAAAAAAAATTATTCTTAAAATTTACGTTACATTTCCCAAAAAACCATTACTTTAATTGTTAATCTTATAGTTTGTAAAAAAAACTATATTTGGGCCAAAGTTCTAAATATATTTATATTTAAGACTTGCCAGACTTTTCCTCTATATTTGTTTGGATACCTTTTAGACTTTACCGCTGTGGGATTAAAGTGATAAACGAAACAATTTATGCCTGTAAATGCATATTTAAGGTCACCAAAAGGGTAATTTGTTTTTAAAGGTATCTTCAAAAAAGACATTAAGTTTCACAAATATAATAATCTTTACATTCATTTTAAAGACACTTTCTCAACTTGATTAAAAATATTATTGGATCTTATAGCAAAACACACTTCAGACACTGGACTGCCAGTGACGGGGAGAAGTTAAAAAGACTGTGGCGAGTATTTCTTATCTCGCATGTAACTTGTTGCCATACGTTGGAAGCGTAGTCCATGTTTCAGTTTTCATGGCACTCTGCGATTTTTCTTTATTTTGAATTTACATACAGCATAAGAAAGTATCTACTAAGTCATATTAAATTTCAACGTTATTTTATATCAGGAATAAAGTAAATATAAACACAACCAAATTTTATAGTTTACGTTCAAATCCTTGAAATTTGAAATATGTTTTAATTGCTCAATATTCAAGTTTTAGAGTCAAGTTTCTACACTTTTGCAAAAAAATTCAAAATGGTACATGCCAAAATAGTAGAATAATATTAAAATCGTTTTTCATATTTTCTGCTATGAGGAATTTTCAAAATGTTAGACTATGAATTTGTACAGAAATAACAAATACACGAGGAATATTTCTTGCGTTTACTTCAGTCTTTATTAATTTTAATTTATTAGAATTAATTACAGTTGTTACCAGGTACTTAGATGTGCAAGATTTGACTGAAAATATGGTTAATATAAAAAGATTTGACTACGATGTAAACTTATATATAAAAATATTTAAAAATCAATGTCGATATTTCCATCAGACTATCCTTCTCGATTTGATACCGTGTCCAATCTCTTCTTACGCTTATTGTATAATTTGGGTCGATGGAAGATTTTCCTAATGTTTTTCGTTCCATTTCAAATCTTAACATTGAAGTAATATAATGTTATCCTTTATTTATGAACAAAACACTAATTATTTGGTTTTCCAATAAAATGTGAAACGTGTGAGTTTTTAAACGAATATTGGCTTTTCAGCTGATCTTTAGCATAGATTTAATTCGTTTATGGTTGAATCTGCATTTTGAAAATTTTTTCAAACACTTGTTAATTTTAGCAATCTATGCAGATAGAGAGAGGGGAATGTAGTTATTCGAAACGTGTAGGGTTTTTAAATAGATATTAGCTTTTCAGCTGATCTTTAGCATAGATTTAATTTGTTTATGGTTTAATCTGCATTTTGATTTTTTTTTCAAACTCTTGTTAATTTTAGTAATCTATGCGGATAGAGAGAGAGAGGAATGTAGTTATTTGGAAATATCTTTGTATCTTAATATAAATATTTGCCTCTCTTTTTTAATAAATTCGCCCATTTTAACCATTTTATTTCGAACGATTCACTTTACCTAAGTAATTTATGGAATATTGCATACAGGTGTTTAAAAAATCGTAGCTGATTGGGTTTTTGACTGATTATTTTGAAAATGTTTAATAAATAAATATTGATGGAAGTTTAGGTTTAATCGTTAAGTTATCTAATGTATTATTAAGCAACATAAAAATATATTAGACTATTAAACAATAATATTAGCTGTTGGTCTCACTAATTTGCTTAATTTTGGCAATCAATCATTATTCCATTTTCCTGAAGCTTTAATTGGTCGATAATAAACTGTTTTTTTACAAAAGTTTAATTTAATTGACATAATCAGCCCAAATATGGAGGGAATAAATTAAGCTAAGATGCTATGAAGTTTTCAGTTATACGTTTGTTAGTAAATAAAAAAGTCAAACAATAAGGAAAACCGACAAAAAGTAGTAACATCCTTACGCAAAAATATAGTTATATTTCACCAATGTCATACTCTGGAGTATATTATTAGCAACATTATGTGAGAATATGGTTTACACACACCTCTGGAAAAATCTTGCGCAGCACTTATAAGATGAATCTAAATGCCTTTTTATGCATTGTTACCGTGCTTGTGTACTACAAATAATACAATTACAAATACTAACAGAAATATTTCTAACTTATTTTTCGTTGGCTTATGTCTTTTAAATCAACAACTATTTATAATCTAGGCAAAAGAAATCTATATCGAGAAGTAAGTCGACCACGATTATAGACAAGTGATATATGGTATGGTTACTATCGTTCAAAGCTTTGCTATGAAGGTAATTTTAATGAAAGTGTGTAATTAAAAATCATTAGCAAAATTATGTGAGATACAAATTGATAGGTATTTATTGAGAGCGATGATGAGACATAATGACTAAAAAAATATACGCTCTAATAAACTTATTTATTTTCAAAGGTAAATGTTTGTTGTGAAAAACATATTTTGTACTAAAAATATATACTTTAAAATTAGAGATTTTATTTGTAACCTTTTAAGTGCTAATATGAACACCCTTATTTATTTTATAGTAATAAAAGCTAGAAAACAATAACCACTTTTGTTATAGAGATTTTAGTAAAGCGTGATAATTAAACACAACAGTAAAAAAAAGTCTTTATACTCTAGTAAACTTATTTATTTTTTAAGGTAAATATTTTATCTGTGAAAAACATATTTTGTGTTAAAAATATATACTTTAAAATTAGAGATTTTATTTGTAACCTTTTATGAAAATATGAACAACCTTATATATTTTATAGTAATACAAGCTACAAAACAATAACACCTCTTGTTTTAGAGGTAAAAAAAGTCTTCTTACTCCAATAAACTTATTTATTTTCAAAGGTAAATATTTTGTCTGTGAAAAATAAATTTAAAAAATATATAAATAAAAGTTAGCATTTTAATAATCTCTTTTTTCTTTGAAAACCATTGGGGATGATTAACCCTGCAGACATCAATTAGTAACTGCCAGAATTTTCCCTCGGTGACCACAAAATTAATTTCCAGTCTTAAAAGTTGATATATTCATTGTCACTGTACTACTCATAATGATCATATCATATTGAAGCTAAATATTCTATGTAATTGATGTTTCATGTTAGAAACATCAGTTATATAGAATATTTAGCTTCAATATGATATGATCATTATGAGTAATCATAAAAATGAGTAGTCATCTTTATTTTTTGGTCTTGTAATTACGTGAGAATCGGGAACTAATCCAAATGTAGCCTTCTTTGCGTTCTCTTTGTTTTACATCAATAATGAAATGGCTGGATACAAGTAGTCTTACTTTAAAACTACTTATATTTGTATATTCTTTCTAATTTTTTGAATCACGAACCTTTTTAGAGTTTTGCTTGTAATCCCAACATACAGTTGACAAAGGTTTTTTGACACTTGGCAATGGAAGTGAAATGATACATGAATGTTAATAAAATTTTCTTCAATTCAATCTCAAATATTTTTGAAAGCCACTATAATCAGTTTAAATAATTACATTAATTTCAATCTTCATAAAATCTGTAATGAAAATATAGTATGAGCGAAGTAAATTTATATTATTAATAATTTTATGTCACTAATGAGCTAAATACTTTCCCGACTGCGTATATTCCGACGAAATATTTGCTATGTATATAATAGTTATTTTCCAGGAATATTTACCAAATTTACTTACCTTGACTCCTATTACAATTCAGCACCCTAAAATTTGATGAAGCAGCAAATATGATTTACCGTTACTATGACATCGCCAATAAGGATAACTATTCGTCTATTTCAATTTTGACGGTCCCCCTTTCTAGAAAATTTATCTTCAAACAAATATCATTTCAAAGCCAAAGAAAGTATTCCGGCATAAAATTTGACGATTCTTATTCAAGGAAAATACTGCCCTGAAAAATATCATTAGGCGGATACTTGTAGCCGGCGGTACGAGTATTTTGTTCATTAGGCAGTGACCGCTCGTCGTGCGAACATAACGCGTCTCCCGCCTAGATGAGAGTAGTTAGAGGGCGGCGTACTTTCGTTCGGAAGGCACCGTTGACAATTCACTTATGGAAGTTATGGCGGCGCATGAATTAAAATCATTTTGGTGGGCTTTGATATCGGCCATTCTGCGTTTGGCAGCGCCGCATTAGGGGTAATTTGTGATCTAACGTTACCTCAACGAAAGTGGAGAGCTTTCGGTTTATTTTAGAAAATTAATTATTTTCCTTTTCTATTTTTAATGATATGGGTATATTGACGCGTAAAAATTTTACTTGCTCCAAAAATATTCAGTTTTAGAATAGTATGTTATTTATTTGTTTAATATTTCTTGAACACAATAATTAAAAGAAAATCAGTCACGAACTAAAAACTATATGAAAATCTTAGTACAATCACATACATTTAGGAACTCGAGCTAAATTGAAAGATATATGGTTATTATCCCCATAAAGATGTATAAATATACAAAGAGACATTCTCAGAACTCAGATTTTAATATCAAACGTTACGAAATGGGAATAATTAACTAATATTTTACAATGTAGGCATCAATCAATCTAGTAGATAATAATTAAATAGTAACTCATTTTCCGTTCGGATGTATTAGCCACCTTTTCCCTTACTGCACTTGTGTCTTCTTCATTAATCCCATTTGTCCTTCCTTAGTGGTAACATATATTTTGAGCGTATTTCTTTCGTCTTCAATTATACTGAAGGAAAAAGGAAAAATCAGACCAAAGATCAACCTTCATAAGATATTTTAGTTGTCGATGGCAACGGTTTACTTGGTTTGTACTTATGTTAAAATGTGTTTATGGATACATTTCATATCAATATTTTTCACATTCTGTATATTCTATATACAATATTCAATGTCAAATTCAGATGTATACTGTGAATTAGCTAGTGCAATACTAAATATGTAAAAGCATTTTGTACTCCGTATCGCACAATATTTTGAATATAGTTATTTCATTTATTTTGGAATAAAACTAATTATTTGCCTATTGTTTATTTTATATCCGCTAATAGTCCCTTTATTAATACCTGTTTTTAATAATAGTTTTTATCTTACGGAACGTTCCTCTATCTGACACCGTTATTAATACTCCAGGCCTATAATAAAAAATGTTATATAAGGGTTTGCAATTTATCAGAACAGGCATGTGCTTCGTTATGTAGGAATTTGTTTCAATTGAAAAATTTTGGTACCTGTAGCTATACATTAATAAAAATAAAAAATATTCACATGGAAAATTTTAAATGGACAAATTAAATAGTCGAAAGTTATTGACTTCTTTATTTTCTCCTTTCTTCATATTTTACAGAACTACGCAGCATAAAATTGTAAAAAAATGTGGGTTTTCATAACTATAGATTTAAAATTATCGCAATAGTTGTTTATAACGTTCGCGATTATAAATAAACTATTGCGATGATCTTAGATGTCATAACTTTTTAAATATACATCATGTTTTTAGGCTTGTGATCGTTCAAAGGTCTAAAAACATTGTGCGTATTTAAGCAATATAGTAGGCTCAGTAAATGTAATTATTTATGTTGTCATAGAATTATCGTCAACAGGTAGCACACAAGGAAAAATTTGGGCTACGCGAAGAAGAAAAATCGCCATCGGAATAATATATTACAAGGTTAATTATCGTCTAAATGGAGAGAACGGCAAAAAGTGGTAGTTTACGTAGTGAACATTCGGAAAGCGGAACGATCATAAAAGAAAATTGGGCGCGCCGGAGCCATTCAAAACAACAAATTAGGGCGTTGTCTGTAATTAAATTTTAGCCAAGACACACCGAGCGGGTACCACCCCGGGTCCCGACAACTAGCTATTTTGCGAACATATTTTAATTAAAACGTGCTACAATAGAGCTTCTTAATCTAGGCGACGTTTTGCATGTTTCATAGCAGGCAAGATTGGGGCGTGAAGGCCGCTACCGGCGGTAAGGAGCGAGCATTAATTAAATTTTAACAATTCGCTTTATGCTGCGTTTATTTAATTACATTGGTCTCAGTTTATTTTCATCTGAATTGTAATTTTTCTTTATTTTATTATCGTTCATACACATTTTTGTTTATTTACTTAAGAACACTAAATGATACGAATAAGATAAATTCGACGGTCTTCCAGAATAATCGTCAATAATTTTAGGGTATATATATATATATATATATATATATATATATATATATATATATATATATATATATATGTATATACATATATATATATATACTCCCTACACCTGACAAAATATTCAGATTAAAGGAAAGGTAATTACCTTAATATTTATAAGTACCTAAGCGTTTGCGAAACCTTTGCAGTGAGAATTCTGTTTGTACTTTAGAGGTGTTTTATGGATTTACCTTCGCACCTTGGGGTGTAGAAAACGTTTTATTCACTTTCTTCGTCGATTGAGAACATAAATTAAAATTTCACATCTGTTTTTGTTACGATATCTCCCCGTGAGGTGTGATACTTATCAAATGCTGTGCACCATTATTACCCACTTTTTTAAATAGACATGTAAAAAATTGCTTAATGGCTTGTAAAAAATTTGATAAAAAACCAATGGCATGTAATTCGTTACCTAGAGTAAAAAGCTCCATCGTAGCACGTTTTAATTAAAATATGTTCGTAAAATAGCTAGTTATCGGAACCCGGGTGGGGCCCGCTCGGTGTGCCTTGGCTAAAATTTAATTACAGACGACGCCCTAATTTGCCATTTTGAACGGCTCCGGCGCGCTCAATTTGATTTCAAGATCGCTCCTCTTCCCTCCCTTTGGACGATAATTAATCTTGCAATACAATATTTCGTATTAAATACCCTAAGTATAAAACATCAAATTTTAGTCTATAAATGAAAAACTGTAGCAATGTTTTTATAACATTGGGATAACAAAATAATCCCTAAAATAAAAAATTAATTATTAAAAAGATATTCTCTTTTTCATTTTATAAAATTTTAAATATTATCTAGCAGTGAAGTTTAAAACAACTTTTCATATGTTACAACTTACTCTGTTCAAAATGTTCAAACAATTATTGCGCTTTTTCTAAAAATAATTTTTAACTTGTTTAATGACCAAATTAAATCAGTGAAATATAAACAGTAATATCTTAAGATACTTTGTTTTCCACAATAAAGCAGTATCAATAAGAGCAATACCTGTAGAAGGTACGAGAGAAAAAAATACTGCACTACACAGGTATGCTGTCTAAATTTTTGAAAAGAAAATGTCTGAAATTAGAAATAACTACTTCACATTTCATCCAAATTGAGAGAAAAGCATTCCAACGCACTTTCCGTTTAGAATTAAAATTAGTTTTCCTTTTTATTTCTTCCACATGTGCAAATACTCCATTCACCAGTACTCCCTACGCACTGGAAATATTTACATGCCATATAAATTACACGGAATAAGAATAAACGGAAAATATCGGCTCTTCGAAATCATTTGACTTAAATTATATTTATTATTAGTATCTTCTTTTCTTTGTGCTATTTTTCCTCTATGGGTAATAATGTGAATGTAGTTATGCCTGTATATAATACCTGCATTAAACATAATTATTATTATTATATATTTTGGATGTGTACATGTATGATGTGTGTATGCGTGTAAACTGCATATGTGTATGTGTGTGTATATGTATGTATGTATATGTATATATGTATTGTGTATGTATGAGTAAATATTTGTTTATGTAGGTATATCAACAGGTGCTAGCTGTAAACCGACCGTGTCGGTTTTGCTTATGCATAAGCACAAGCCCAAGCCGAGCTAGTAACCTTTTTGTGGATAAAATATTAAAAAAATTAAGGTTAAGGCGTGTCACTTAATTTTTAACTTTAATTTTGTTATTAGCCCTAAGAAAATGTTTGTACATATCTATTACTTTATCTGTTGTATTTTATATCCACAAATAAATGATTACTTTAATAATATTAAACGAGGTGAATATATGGTATTAAATCCAATTTGTAGCAAATTTCTATATGTCTACTTGCCAAAAGCATAATTTATTCACATAAGGATTGATAATAAATTTGCGCAATAAACGAGCACAAGTAAGGCATTCAGCAATAACATTTATTTTTAATTAAGAGGTTCAGTGTATATTACCTATTTACGATAATTAATGTTTTGTAAATGACGACATAAACAATTATATTTTTTAATACAAGAAATATGTTTTCTACACACAAAATTTTATTAAAATCTGCTGGGATTCAAGTGTGACAGAAAGACAAACAAACATATTAACATGAATAATTTATTAGATTTATGGAATTTCCTAATGCAATGTTTATTTGTAGAGAAGCACTGGATACTCATTTATATTTTTTTCATACATCCCTAATTCTGAACATAACTTTTATCAACGCACTCTCTTTAAATATTAACAATGAAGACAGATAATGGAGTGATCTTACAAGACTTCCCTTTTTACTTTTAAAGTACGGAACCCTAAAAAATAAATTGATTTGAACAATTTACTAATAATTATTTTTTCATTTTGTATGCAATTAATATTGATCTCACAATTATTAATATCAATGTATTTTAATTATATAGCAACAGCTTTACTTTTAAAAACAAAAATTATATTTGACAAACATAATATTGGTTTTACGCGGCGGATATCGTTTTAAGAATTAAGATTTTAATAACTTTAAGTAACTTCACTTGGAAATAGTAAGGCTGAGACGGAGACGGAGCACACTGAACTGGAATTAACCTTGTACTGATCTGGCACAGAGGTAGAACTAAACTGATCTCGGTTTATATAGCCCGTTTAAATAGACACAGAAATGCTGGCGCAGCAGCGGAGCTTTTCTTTAGCTTAGCAGTGGAAAATTCTAGGGATGGACTGCGTCAGGGCGATATTAGCATTATCGCTAACAGAACAGGGGTATAACAGGGGCAACTGACAAAGTACATAAGTAAATATGTTCGCAAGGGTTCTGTTTTCAAATGATAAAAACGGAATCGTTATAAATTCGTCATGTCTATCCGTTTGTCCGGCCCGTAGACTGTACTTTCGTAATTTTTACAGTTTTAGACCTATATGTATGGAATTTTGCAAGCAGATGCTTTATAGTTTCCATTTATTATGAAATAGAACATTAAAAGAAATTTGTTTTTATTTAAAAGTGGGAGTAGATTTTTGTCGCAAATTCCATCGAGTGCAGTAATATATATTGGGTCTTATCACATTATATTGAATTTATTTTTACGTTTTTCATTTTTATGTTCCTTTTGTGAAGCCTCGAAGCAACTTCGTGGGTTTGACAAATCTGAGAAATATTATCAATAAATCAGAACTGTCAAACCGAAATTATTTCAATTTTCTCGACATGAGATATAGTATAACACCGTTAATTCAGGGATTTAATGTCGTGCACAGTACACCGGGCGTGGCGTCGTGCCATCAAATCGTTATGATGTTACGCGACGAACTCCACATTGCGTTTGGGATACTAAGTAAAACATTATTTCGTAGAAGAAATATCAATTATCTTGGTCACTCAGTATTTTTATACATTTTGAAGTGACTCTTTTTATGATATAGAAACCTAAGCGTGTAATTATGATTAAAAAAAATTAAAGAGGAAAAATTAAACATTGAAAAATATTTTGTACTCTTAAAAAATAAGCAAAACATTTTTGTCTTACATTTTCGAAAGATTCTGAAAGAATCTCGCTATTTCAATAAATAATAACATATGTATGTTTTAATAACTTATAATTTTTAATCGTCGTCAATAGAATTTATATACTTTTAAGTGTTTATGTTATGTAAATTTAAATTTGTTTAACTCGAATAGAGCTTTTTTAATTCGAATAGAGCTCGTTATATCGGTAGTTGTCAACGTTCCTTAAAACGAATAACGCACAGATGAAGTGTCGCTAGTATAAATAAAATTATTATTAAAATCAGCCTTTTAGTTATATGTTAGTTAATATCTAACTTTATAAAAAGCTTAAAATATTGCTTATCCTCTCACAAAATTACTTGCTGGCTGTTTATTAATATCTATTAATTTTTAGTTTGGTAAGAAAAAAATGTCAAATATGTGATAAGAGGTAATGACTAATTCTCATGAATTACTCTCCCTAACATATAATGCTTAAACAACACACGTTTATTCGCAGCCACAAACACACTTGGGTTGCAATTGAATGAAACAAACGAGCAATGCGACGATGTCTACTAACGATTCACATGAGCGAGTTGTGGCTTGTAGTGACCCTGTTTATGTCGAGCGTAATGTTGCACAATGTTTACTTTTGTTTACGTTATGGATTTTGATGCAAAAATATTTTGCTGGTTTAAACAATAAACAAATATGATGAAATTGATAAAAAATTATACTTATATCTTAAAATGGAAACACTAATAATTTTAAAAAATAACACTAAGAGTAATAAGGACATATTCCAACTTTTTAAGAATTTTTGAGGTCAAAAACTTGCCTTTTGCATAGAGTGTGATTTGTTTAATAAGTTAAAGTAAATTTGTCGAAATTTATCGTAGAAAATTTGTTAACCCAGTAATTGTTAAGTTTACGAATAGTTTACCAGTAACATATCGATAAATGTATGCAAATAAATAAATAAATAAATATTACGAGCTAAAACGCATGATAGGCTATATATATATATATATATATATATATATATATATATATATATATATATATATATATAGACGTACATATGCATATGTATTTTTGAGTGAATATTTCAAAGTAATTTATTATTACATTATTAAAATAAAGTTGTTACGAGTGATTCCACTTTTATTTTAAAATTACTTAATATCCAAGATTAAAAGAAGGGTTGATTGAATAACTCTTCTCATCGCACCCAATATTAAAAATAATAATTTCTTGATTAAGACTAGATTAAAACTTGCTTAATACATCAATAGTAATAATTATTGATGTATTAGGTAATAAAAATAATAAAACAGGCCAAGTGCGAGTCGGACTCGTTCATAAAATAATTCGTAGCATCAAAAACAATAAACTTATTTCATATAAAATAAGGCATATTTTGACTTTTGTAGGTATAGTTGACAGTTCGTGCGATTGGAGGGCTACGACTTTAGAAGTAAATAAATATAATAAGAACGAAATTTAATACTAAACTAAATAAGAATTAAGTTTTTTAATTTCATTGGACAAAACTTTCCTAATACAAATTATATGAAGTAAGTCTTTCTTAAATCAATACTTTCATTATTCTGCACTTTCTATTATTAGCTATTTAACTATTTGCATGACCATATAGGTTTCTGATAGGTGAATAAAGAGTAATATATTCCAACTTCATAAGTGAAATTTACAAAAGAAGAGAAACACACCTTGATAAGGTCAAGATGTCTTTCTCCTCGCGTGGTAATACAAGGTTGCAGTAAAGATCAAGCATTCTGAATAAATGTGAGTATTGCTGCGATCGGTACCAAAAATATCCCATACATCAAAAACTACATAAGATATATTATTCAAACTAATTTTCCTTGAAAGTTTATTTTAAGTTCTACTACTTTAATTTTTTCAGAATTTTACAAACGTTAGTTGAAAAGTTAGAGGGGTGGATACACTTTTTATATAAACTTAAATAACAAAGTTATTTTGGAACCGCTGTATATTTTAAAGACCTTTCTAACTATACCTTATACGCCTATACGTATAGGATTTTTTTTATTCCTCAGTTACCTATGTGGAGTGCCATCCCTAACAATTTTTTTTTCATAATTCCAATATTTCAATGTATGGCGGTTCATAGAAGACACATATCAACCAAATTGCATTTATATAATGCCAATGGTCATAGAGTAAAATATCTGTGTTATACGGACAAACAGACGGACGCACATACGGACAGCATGAAGTTATAAGGGTTTGTTTTTACCATTTAGCTACTTAACCCTAAGAACGAGCTAAGAGCAAGATAAGCTCGTGCTCTAAGTGTTCTATACCTACGTGTATTATTTAATCTTGTATACACATTGGCATTAATATATTATTGTTCAATTCGAGCATTATGATGTGGATACAAATTCCTTTATTTGTCCTGTAAACTATATTGATAACTAAAACTTGTATTTCTGTTACTAACTTACTAAATATTAGAGTTAAAAATAATATTAGTGTTTTTTTGTTTAAGTAAAGTATATTGTTTAATACTGACAAGATATTCCGGGTGCCAGAGTACCTATGAAGATTATCGAAATAGACATAGTAATAATATAGGTAAACGAACTTAAATTTTAATAATCTCCCACGTCGTTGTATTCTAATGAAAAGAAAAAGAATATTAAAAAGTGATCTACTCTCAGAGGTCTTTTACACCAAGTCCCCCATGTCAATGTTGAATAAAATATTTTACCCCCTATCATCGTCCCCAGTATGAATATAAAATAAAATTTAAAACAATTTTAAATACTATTTTTGCTTTTGAATCAAATAACTACATAACATGTGTAATATTTAAGCCTAGAATTACTCAATTTAGAATTAGACATACATACACTGTTAACACAAGATGTTTCCAAACGGACCAATGTGTAAGGAAATCTAAAAAAAATTCATGGAATTCCCGTTATTTTTAAATACAGAGTGAAATTGTTTTGTTTACTTGTTAAATCGACAAAATACCAAAGGTTTCAGACTGACATTTAATAGTAAAGAAAAATGTTTACCGATGTAGTAAAAAAAAGTCAGGCATTACTTTCTCCCGCATCCTCATCTATAATTAAAAGTTGTAGTAGAAAAAATAAATGTTCGACGAGCCAGTATTTTATTTTTTTTACTTACATACGTCAAGAAAATTTTCTTTTATTTGAACTTCGTAATACCGTCTCCAGAATATCGCCCATTCGGTACATTTTTTATTTTGCTGTCATCCACGCAGTTCCTACACCTGACCATTGTACTGTAACCTATTACCAACAAGCATCGTTCCTTGGAGACTGCTCTCGCCTAGATGAAATAGTCTACGAATATACGTGCCCGGAATTCAACTTATAGCCTCGTGTGAAAGAACTGGCATCATATTTTCTAGCATATTATTAAATCCGCTTCTAGACTCTGCATAGACCGATAAAGTTTGTGATCTATTGCTATTAGGTTCTCATCTTATAAGACCAGCACCTTTTTGACTGATTTATGGAATGTTATAGAAGCTTCTAGAATATTTCTTGTGGGATATTCGAAGAATGCGGCATTCGAACTTTTAGTCAGTTTGCAATTGAGTAATCGGCGAATAAATCACAAATTAAAAATGGAAGTTTTTTCAAGTGAATTTACAGGTTTTTTTCTTCGTGAATGTAGTTTGAGGTGAAACACCAGCGAAGCATCACGCAATATATGATTAACGATCATCATTAACGTTATGCCCTCTTACAGCACAGTCAAGACCAGCACCTTTTTGACTGATTTATGGAATGTTATAGAAGCTTCTAGAATATTTCTTGTGGGATATTCGAAGAATGCGGCATTCGAACTTTTAGTCAGTTTGCAATTGAGTAATCGGCGAATAAATCACAAATTAAAAATGGAAGTTTTTTCAAGTGAATTTACAGGTTTTTTTCTTCGTGAATGTAGTTTGAGGTGAAACACCAGCGAAGCATCACGCAATATATGATTAACGATCATCATTAACGTTATGCCCTCTTACAGCACAGTCAAGCACTGGCTCCAAATATTTAAAGAGGGGAATTTTGACCTGTCCGATAAACCTCATCTAAAGCGACCTGCTACAATTGATTTAGAAAAATTTAATAGCCTTCTTGAAACAAATCCCAGATCAGGTTCGCATTGTTTGGCAAGCAAAACATGCTTTTCGTTGTGAGGGATATTAAGAGTTAAGAAAAATGTATTTACGCATTCATAACTACCAAGCTTGATGACGTATATTGATAATATTAGCTCCTTCACTAGCCTGTACAAAAAGTTATAATATTGTAAAGCTAATAGATAAATTAAATCCATTTTTGACACATGTTTAGAGAAGAGTTTAAAGTTAATATATTTCATGTCCGACATACGAGGAAGAAAATTAAAAACTTGTTATATGGAGATACTGTATAGAAGTGATCCAATTTATACAAAATTCTGTATGTTCAATAATTTATATCGAATGCCGCAAATTTGAAGATAATATCGGTAGCCTGACTGCATGAAGTTTTTCTCGGCCATTAGCGCGTATTTGCTAAATGTAGTAATGACATATTCGTCTTAAATTTGATGCAGTTGGTTAAGGTACTTGCGTTCCGCAATCTGGACAGACGTTTGCTTACTTTGAGAAGTAATATTGTTGTACAAGGACGTAGCCTCAATATTCATATCAAACAAGGAAGTGTACTTATAGAACACCGACCCCGTTAAGATAAGTTTATAATGACCAATGGACCATTTGCTTTTTGTAAAATATACAAAATAGAAATATTTTTTCGGACGATTTTGAAAAAAATTAGGTTTCTTAAATTAATTATTTTGTTTGTGTACTTATATAACAAAATCATTTAAATAAGAAATTTTATCAATCTAGGGTAAAACCCCACCACGAGGTTCCATACATATTTAGAAACTTATAAACATTTAATGGGACATAGTATTTTTAATAAACTATTTACAAATATTAATTTTTCATAACCTAAATATGTTGCCTCTTATATCTTTTCCAAGCATAAAATATAGTGCGTATTTAAAAAATGGTAACTTCTAGGATGATCGTTATGATTTACCTAGTTATCTCTTTGTCAGATTTTACCAACGCTGTTATTTTTATTATTTTTGGCTCCAAATTTTCGAAAATAAGGGGAGGAACGCTGATAGTTATGCCCATTACTTTAATTTTAAGGTGTATTAGCCATTCATACACAGCTTCACCCGTGTGTTATTCGTAACTACAGTTAAAATTACTTTTAAGAACAATTCAACAACAAAATAACGTTACCATATCTGAGAACATGGAAGTTTATAGATGATGACAAAGAAAACAAAAAATTTATGATGAACTGTTTTATTTTTATAATATTAATAAACTTATACCGTATAAATTTAAATATTATAATAAAATAATTATTTACGCAATAATATAACCTATGAAGGGAGTTTGATTTATTAATTTTGGGACGAGAATTTGTCAATCAAACATAACGTTTAATAATCAGACATCGTTCTCAGTTCTTCATTTTTTTTAAATAATCCCAATTCCAATCTGTAGAGTTTGTACATTTAGTGTATCTAAGTAATATATACCTACATACTCTCTCTCTCACTCGCACAAGAGTACGGTGATCAATGCACAGGCAGTCGCAAGTCAGAGATCGGCTATAGTGGACATATAACAGTGCTTGGTGTAATAATGAGTAGACTTGGGTGATTCGAGTATTTTGAGATGCTGAGTACGAGTATTATAAAATATTGGTGACTATATCGGTGATAAAATACTCGACGAGTATGGGCGGTGTAATTCCATTGCGAGACCATATATAAACTTACGGTAGCGGGGAAGTAAAATAAAATTGGCGGGAATTCCTATAATTTCTAAATGAGAAATTTTTAATAAAATACTAATAAATATCTGTGGCTCCAGGCTTAGGACTGGTAACTAAATGATTCATTTGGCATAGTAATTTTGATAGCACATTTAAAAATGAATCAAATTATTTAAAATAATTACCATTAATTTAAAAAAATAGATCACATCATTAAATAAATATTTTTTTTTATTGGCCAGGTTTATTTTAGCCAATTTTTTTTAACACAATGTAAAGTATTCGGAACAAATAAATTATTCCGTATTGATTATCGGAAAATTGGATTGTCTGTATTCAAATGTTTCCTTAAATTAAATGTAGATGTTTTGAATGACGATTTAGTTTTGTAAATATTGTAAGAAGCAAAATAATCACCCAAGTCTGTAAAATACTCTTATAGGGACTTTCTTGTAGACATAATGACGAAATTAGGAGTTAAACTAATTAAAATTTAGATTTTACATGCATATATAGATATTTGCACTATGAAGTAATTACGCCACTGTACCAATAGAAAAGCGTTGAATCATTAGACGAAAACAGCATCGTACTTAAAATCCTTATTTTAAAATATTCGTAGTTGTCGTATTGAGTAAATATTTCTCCGCGAACTGCGAAGTATAAAGCAATACTTAACGTAATGAGTAAAACGAGTTCACGAGTATGTTGAGTAAAACGTGCATGATTGACATACTCGTATTACATACTTTAAAAGTATTACGACTTACGACTGTCCCTATTTCATACACGCTTTAAATATGAAAGAGCGAGAAAACTTAAGTTACGATATGCGTGAGTGAAATAGCTATAGCTAGATAGACAAAGAAGTTTAGAGTCATGCCGCAGTTTGACCATAAAGTGACCATTGTACGAACGTCCGGTTGGCCCTACCATACAAGTATTTACGATACCAAGAATTTTGTAATTCGCATACCAAGTACGTATTTTGATCTGAGATACCGAGTATTTTTACCGGTGACAATAAATACGCCTCACCTCTGGTAATGAGCCAGTGATTTATGTACATATATGTATGTGTGTGTATATATATATATATATATATATATATATATATATATATATATATATATATCGTATATATCGAGGTGTATATGAGAGATCGTACAAAGTCAATATCTTTTTAGACCACATTAAATACAACTTTAAAAGGCCGATTAAAGTTAGTTTTCTGGAAACTTTCGTTTAAAAGTGATGCGTATGCAAACAAACTATCGAAAAACCGTTTTCCGTTATTTCAAAACGGCCAATACTACATGCCCTTCTAAATGTTCTTAACAATAAAATTGCATAACTCTATCTTAATTTACCATGTACTTTTAACGCTATTTTTGAACAGACCAAATAGAGAGACGCACTGCAAAAAACACCTAAAAATATAGTTTCTTTTCATAACAGATGAATTTACCTCTGAATTAATTTTCTTCGAAATCTATTTATTTTACAAACTTTTTTCTTTTACTGTTTAATGTTATGTATATATTTAACGCCAAATATACAATATTTGTAACATTCTTCTTTTCCTTTAAGTGCCTGTTCTTCGATATAGAGTATTCGTGATTATACACCATAATACTGCTGTCTTTAACAATTGCATTAATAACAGTCTATACCAGCCCCTGAGACTCTTTAGTCAAGAAACAAGTCTACTGCTCTGCATGGTCATTGTCCATCTATTTTCTCCTATAATGCTAGTTATATGAAACTTTATTGCGGATTGGTCATTATTTATGCCAGTCATTATAATTTACATGTTTTTATGATCTCTGTTCCTTCATTTTTTGTTATTTCTTTCTAGACCATGTGCATCGCTTATATATAAATTTAGGGATAAAAGGTGGAGGGAGGGGGTCTTTACAAATTTTTCCTGTTTTATGAATTGGATAATTTCAAGGAAATTGGAAAATATTATATAAAATTTATTTAAAACAACTTTAGAGTTATTACTGAAAATAGCAATTAGTTACACATACTGTCCACCCAGCCATAACCGAAATACTATTATCAAAATAAAAAAAAATGTATTCTTAAAATTTACATTACATTTACCAAAAAACCATTACTTTAATTGTAAATCTTATAGTTTATAAAAAAAACTATATTTGGGCCAAAGTTATTATATATACTAAAATGGTATTGATATTTTAAAATAGGTTAATAGTAATATTATGAACCTTTTAATATATTGAATTTTTTTATTGATAGCTGAAACACTGAAGAATATTTCCATAGCACATATAAGTTAACTGAAATAAATTTAAAAAAAAAATTTATAAATTAATATCATTGTACATGACAGACTTTGCATATTAATATTTCGAAACAGGTCAACAGAAATATTATGTACCTTTAAATGTATTAAATTTTTGTACTGATAGTTGCAACAATTAATAATATTTTCACAGCTTTTCGTCGGCACATAACGCTATTCTAATGCTCTTTAGCAGTTAAATGAATTTTGATAACAATATTCACAAATGAGTTTCATTACGCATAATAAACTTCGGACGTTATCGTTTTACCCGAAATTACCTAAATCAAAACAATGGTTGTGTCACTTTATGAAACAATCACGAAGCAATTATCTATATTTAGTTAGGAATAATATCCAAAATGGCTACCTGTAATTAATAAAATTGAAATGTATTTTGTGAAAAATTTCTTAATTTTTTACCTTCAATTTACGACTGTGAAACAGTACCACAATAATGTTAATAGAAAATATGAACATATAACGAAGAAAATTGAATTATCGTATCTAGACATTTAACTTCTGCCGCCTAGCCTTCGGAGCAAAATATATATATATTTAAGACTTGCCAGACTTTTCCTTTATATTTGTTTGGATATCTTTTAGACTTTACCGCTGTGGGATTAAAGTGATAAACGAAACAATTTATGCCTGTAAATGCATATTTAAGGTCACCAAAAGGGTAATTTGTTTTTAAAGGTATCTTCAAAAAAGACACTAAATTTCACAAATATAATAATCTTTTCATTCATTTTAAACAAACTTTCTCAACTTGATTAAAAATATTATTGGATCTTATATCAAAACACACTTCAGACACTGGACTGCCAGTGACGGGGAGAAGTTAAAAAGACTGCGGCGAGTATTTCTTATCTCGCATGTAACTTGTTGCCATACGTTGGAAGCGTAGTCCATGTTTCAGTTTTCATGGCACTCTGCGACTTTTCTTTATTTTGAATTTACATACAGCATAAGAAAGTATCTACTAAGTCATATTAAATTTCAACGTTATTTTATATCAGGGATAAAGTAAATGTAAACACAATCAAATTTTATAGTTTACGTTCAAATCCTTGAAATTTGAAATATGTTTTAATGGCTCAATATTCATGTTTTAGGGTCAAGTTTCTACACTTTTGCAAAAAAATTCACGTTACCTTTAAGATGGTACATGCTAAAATAGTAGAATAATATTAAAATCGTTTTTCATATTTTCTGCTATGAGGAATTTTCAAAATGTTAGACTATGAATTTGTACAGAAATAACAAATACACGAGGAATATTTCTTGCGTTTACTTCAGTCTTTATTGCTTTTAATTTATTAGAATTAATTACAGTTGTTACCAGGTACTTAGATGTGCAAGATTTGACTGAAAATATGGTTACTATAAAAAGATTTGACTACGATGTAAACTTATATATAAAAATATTTTAAAAATCAGTGTCGATATTTCCATCAGACTATCTCTCTCGATTTGATACCGTGTCCAATCTCTTCTTACGCTTATTGTATAATTTGGGTCGATGGAAGATTTTCATAATGTTTTTCGTTTCATTTCAAATCTTAACATTGAAGTAATATAATGTTATCCTTTATTTATGAACAAAACACTAATTATTTGGTTTTGCAATAAATTGTGAAACGTGTGGGTTTTTAAATGAATATTGGCTTTTCAGCTGATCTTTAGCATAGATTTAATTCGTTTGTGGTTGAATCTGCATTTTGAAAATTTTTTCAAACACTTGTTAATTTTAGCAATCTATGCAGATAAAGAGAGGGGAATGTAGTTATTCGAAACGTGTAGGGTTTTTAAATAGATATTAGCTTTTCAGCTGATCTTTAGCATAGATATAATTTGTTTATGGTTTAATCTGCATTTTGATTTTTTTTTCAAACTCTTGTTAATTTTAGTAATCTATGCAGATAGAGAGAGAGAGGGATGTAGTTATTTGGAAATATCTTTGTATCTTAATATAAATATTTGCCTCTCTTTTTTAATAAATTCGCCCATTTTAACCATTTTGTTTCGAACGATTCACTTTACCTAAGTAATTTAAGGAATACAGGTGTTACAGGTGTTTAAAAAATCGTAGCTGATTGGGTTTTTGACTGATTATTTTGAAAATGTTTAATAAATAAATATTGATGGAAGTTTAGGTGTAATCGTTAAGTTATCTAATGTATTATTAAGCAACATAAAAATATATTAGACTATTAAAAAATAATATTAGCTGTTGGTCTCACTAATTTGCTTAATTTTGGCAATCAATCATTATTCCATTTTCCTGAAGCTTTAATTGGTTGATAATAAACTGTTTTTTTACAAAAGTTTAATTTAATTGACATAATCAGCCCAAATATGGAGGGAATAAATTAAGCTAAGATGCTATGAAGTTTTCAGTTATACGTTTGTTAGTAAATAAAAAAGTCAAACAATAAGGGAAACCGATAAAAAGTAGTAACATCCTTACGCAAAAATATAGTTATTTTTCACCAATGTCATACTCTGGAGTATATTATTAGCAACATTATGTGAGAATATGGTTTACACACACCTCTGGAAAAATCTTGCGCAGCACTTATAAGATGAATCTAAATGCCTTTTTATGCATTGTTACCGTGCTTGTGTACTACAAATAATACAATTACAAATACTAACAGAAATATTTCTAACTTATTTTTCGTTGGCTTATGTCTTTTACATCAACAACTATTTATAATCTAGGCAAAAGAAATCTATATCGAGAAGTAAGTCGACCACGATTATAGACAAGTGATATATGGTATGGTTACTATCGTTCAAAGCTTTGCTATGAAGGTAATTTTAATGAAAGTGTGTAATTAAAAATCATTAGCAAAATTATGTGAGATACAAATTGATAGGTATTTATTGAGAGCGATGATGAGACATAACGACTAAAAAAATGTACGCTCTAATAAACTGATTTATTTTTAAAGGTAAATGTTTGTCCGTGAAAAACATATTTTGTGGTAAAAATATATATTTTATAATTAAATATTTTATTTGTAACCTTTTAAACGCAAATAGTAACACATTTATTTTATAGTAATACAAGTTAGAAAATAATAATACCTTTTGTTATTGAGGTTTCAGTAAAGTCCCATAATTAAATACAGCAACAGTAAAAAAAGTCTTTATACTCTAATAAACTTATTTATTTCCAAAGGTAAATGTTTGTTCGTGAAAAACATATTTTGTACTAAAAATATATACTTTAAAATTAGAGATTTTATTTGTAACCTTTTAAATGCTAATATGAACACCCTTATTTATTTTATAGTAATAAAAGCTAGAAAACAATAACCACTTTTGTTATAGAGATTTTAGTAAAGCGTGATAATTAAACACAACAACAGTAAAAAAAAGTCTTTATACTCTAGTAAACTTATTTATTTTGAAAGGTAAATATTTTATCTGTGAAAAACATATTTTATGTTAAAAATATATACTTTGAAATTAGCGATTTTATTTGTAACCTTTTATGCAAATATGAACAACCTTATTTATTTTATAATAATACAAGCTACAAAACAATAACACCTCTTGTTATAGAGGTAAAAAAAGTCTTCTTACTCCAATAAATTATTTATTTTCGAAGGTAAATATTTTGTCTGTGAAAAATAAATTTAAAAAATATATAAATAAAAGTTAGCATTTTAATAATCTCTTTTTTCTTTGAAAACCATTGGGAGATGATTAACCCTGTAGCCATCAATTAGTAACTGCTAGAATTTTCCCTCGGTGACCCCAAAATTAATTTCCAGTCTTAAAAGTTGATATATTCATTGTCACTGATGTTTCTAACATCAGTTACATAGAATATTTAGCTTCAATATGATATGATCATTATGAGTAATCAGAAAAGTGAGTAGTCATCTTTATTTTTTGGTCATGTAATTACGTGAGAATCGGGAACTGATCCAAATGTAGCCCTCTTTGCGTTCTCTTTGTTTTACATCAATAATGAAATGGCTGGATACAAGTAGTCTTACTTTAAAACTACTTATATTTGTATATTCTTTCTAATTGTTTGGATCGCGAACCTTTTTAGAGTTTTGCTTGTAATCCCAACATACAGTTGACAAAGGTATTTTGACACTTGGCAATGGAAGTGAAATTATACATGAATGTTAATAAAATTTTCCTCAATTTAAGTTCAAATATTTTTGAAAGCCACTATAATTAGTTTAAATAATTACATTAATTTCAATCTTCATAAAATCTGTAATGAAAATATAGTATGACCTAAGTAAATGTATATCATTAATAATTTTATGTCACTAATGAGCTAAATACTTTCCCGACTGCGTATATTCCGAAGAAATATTTGCTATGTATATAATCGTTACTTTCCAGGAATATTTACAAAATTTACTTACCTTGACTCCTATTACAATTCAGCACCCTAAGATTTGATGAAGCAGCAAATATGATTTACCGATACTATGATATCGCCAATAAGGGTAACTATTCGTCTATTTCAATTTTGACGGTACCCCTTTCTAGAAAATTTATCTTCAAAAAAATATCATTTCAAAGCCAAAGGAAGTATTCCGGCATAAAATTTTACGATTCTTATTCAAGGAAAATACTGCCCTGAAAAATATCATTAGGCGGATACTTGTAGCCGGCGGTACGAGTATTTTGTTCATTAGGCAGTGACGGCTCGTCGTGCGAACATAACGCGTCTCCCGCCTAGATGAGAGTAGTTAGAGGGCGGCGTACTTTCGTTCGGAAGGCAGCGTTGACAATTCACTTATGGAAGTTATGACGACGCATGAATTAAAATCATTTTGGTGGGCTTTGATATCGGCCATTCTGCGTTTGACAGCGCCGGATTAGGGGTAATTTGTGATCTAACGTTACCTCAACGAAAGTGGAGAGCTTTCGGTTTATTTTAGAAAATTAATTATTTTCTTCTTCCATTTTTAATGATATGGGTATATTGACGCGTAAAAATTTGACTTGCTCCAAAAATATTCAGTTTTAGAATAGTATGTTCTTTATTTGTTTAATATTTCTTGAACACAATAATTAAAAGAAAATCAGTCACGAACTAAAAACTATATGAAAATCTTAGTACAATCACATACATTTAGGAACTCGAGCTAAATTGAAAGAAATATGGTTATTATCCCCATAAAGGTGTATAAATATACAAAGAGACATTCTCAGAACTATGATTTTATATCAAACGTTACGAAATGGGAATATTTAACTAATATTTTACAATATAGACATCAATCAATCTAGTAGGTATTAATTAAATGGCAAATCATTTTCCGTTCAGTTAAAACAATGTATTTGCCACCTTTTCCCTTACTACACTTGTCTCTTTTTCATGAATGTTGTCTTCAATTATACTGAAGGAAAAAAGACAAATCAGACCAATGATCAACCTTCATAAGATATTTTATTTGTCGATGGCAACAGTTTACTTGGTTTGTACTTGTCTTAAAATGTGTTTAAGGATACATTTTAACATATTTTTCACATTCTGTATATTCTAAATATGATATTCAATGTCAAATTTAGATGTATACTGTGAATTAGCTAGTGCAATACTAAATATGTAAAAGCATTTTGTACTCCATATCGCACAATATTTTGAATATAGCTATTTCATTTATTTTGAAAAAAACTAATTATTTGCCTATTGTTTATTTTATATCCGCTAATAGTTCCTTTATTAATACCTGTTTTTAATAAAAGTTCTTAGCTTACGGAACGTTCCTCTATCTGACACCGTTATTAATACTCCAGGTCTATATTAAAAAATGTTATATAAGGGTTTGCAATTTATCAGAACAGGCTTGTGCTTCGTTATGTAGGAATATGTTTCAATTGAAAAATTTTAGTACCTGTAGCTATACATTAATAAAAATAAAAAATATTCACATGGAAAATTTTGAATGGACAAATTAAATAGCCAAAAGTTATTAAATTCTTTATTTCCTCCTTTCTTCATATTTTCCAGAACTACTCAGCATAAAATTGTGCAAAAATATGGGTTTTCATAATTATAGGTTTAAAATCATCGCAATAGTAGCTTTATGACGTTCGCGATTATAAGTAAACTATTGCGATGATTTTAGATGTCATAACTTTTTAAATATACATCATGTTTTTAGGCTTGTGATCGTTCAAAGGTCTAAAAACATTGTGCGTATTTAAGCAATATAGTAGGTTCAGTAAATGTAATTATTTATGTTGTCATAGAATTATCGTCAACAGGTAACACACAAGGAAAAATTTGCGCGACGCGAAGCAGAAAAATCGCCATCGGAATAATATATTACAAGGATAATTATCGTCTAAATGGAGGGAACGGCAAAAAGTGATAGTTTACGTAGTGAACATTCAGAAAGCGGAACGATCATAAAAGCAAATTAAGGGCGCCGGAGCCATTCAAAACAACAAATTAGGGCGTTGTCTGTAATTAAATTTTAGCCAATACACACTGAGCGGGTCCCACCCCGGGTCTCGACAACTAGCTATTTTCTGAACATATTTTAATTAAAACCTGCTACAATAGAGCTTCTTAATCTAGGCGACGTTTTGCATGTTTCATAGCAGGCAATATTGGGGCGTGAAGGCCGCTACCGGCGGTAAGGAGCAAGCATTAATTAAATTTTAACAATTCGCTTTATGCTGCGTTTATTTAATTACATTGGTCTCAGTTTATTTTTATCTGAATTGCAATTTTTCTTTATTTTATTATCGTTCATAAACATTTTTGTTTATTTACTTAAGAACACTAAATGATACGAATAAGATAAATTCGACGGTCTTCCAGAATAATCGTCAATAATTTTAGGGTATATGTGTATATATATATATATATATATATATATATATATATATATATATATATATATATATATATACTCCCTACACCTGACAAAATATTCAGATTAAAGGAAAGGTAATTACCTTAATATTTATAAGTCCCTAAGCGTTTGCGAAACCTTTGCAGTGAGAATTCTGTTTGTACTTTAGAGGTGTTTTATGAATTTACCTTCGCACCTTGGGGTGTAGAAAACGTTTTATTCACTTTCTTCGTCGATTGAGAACATAAATGAAAATTTCACATCTGTTTTTGTTACGATATCTCCCCGTGAGGTGTGATACTTATTAAATGCTGTGCGCCATTATTACCCACTTTTTTAAATAGACATGTAAAAAATTGCTTAATGGCTTGTAAGAAATCTGATAAAAAACCAATGACATGTAATTCGTTACCTAGAGTAAAAAGCTCCATCGTATCATGTTTTAATTAAAATATGTTCGTAAAATAGCTAGTTATCGGAACCCGGGTGGGGCCCGCTCGGTGTGCCTTGGCTAAAATTTAATTACAGACGACGCCCTAATTTGCCATTTTGAACGGCTCCGGCGCGCTCAATTTGATTTCAAGATCGCTCCTCTTCCCTCAATACCCTAAGTATAAAACATCAAATTTTAGTCCATAAGTGAAAAACTGTAGCAATGTTTTTATAACAATGGGATAACTAAATAATCATTAAAATACAAAATAAATTATTAAAAAGATATTCTCTTTTTTATTTTATAAAATTTTAAATATTATCTAGCGGTGAAGTTTAAAACTACTTTTCATATGTTACAACTTACTCTGTTCAAAATGTTCAAACAATTATTGCGTTTTTTCTCAAAATAATTTTTAACTAGTTTAATGAGCAAATTAAATCAGTGAAATATAAACAGTAATATCTTAAGATACTTTGTTTTCCACAATAAAGCAGTATCAAAAAGAGCAATACCTGCAGAAGGTACGAGAGAAAAAAATACTGCACTACACAGGTATGCTGTCTAAATTTTTGATAAAGAAAATGTCTGAATTAGACATAACTAGTTTACGTTTCATCAAGTGCATTGGAAAATAACTACTTGACATTTCATCCGAATTCAGAGGAAAGCATTCCAACGCACTTTCCGTTTAGAATTAAAATTAGTTTTCCTTTTATCTGTTCCACATGTGCAAATACTCCATTCACCAGTATTCCCTACGCACTGAAAATATTTACATGCCATATAAATTACACGGAATAAGAATAAACGGAAAATATCGGCTCTTCGAAATCATTTGACTTAAATTATATTTATTATTAGTACCTTCTTTTCTTTGTGCTATGTTTCCTCTATGGGTAATAATGTGTATGTAGTTATGTCTGTATATAATACCTGCATTAAAAACAATTACTATTATTATATATTTTGTATGTGTACATGTATGATGTGTGTATGCGTGTAAACTGTATATGTGTATGTGTGTGCATATGTATGTATGTATATGTATATATTTATTATGTATGTATGAGTATATATTTGTATATGTACGTATATCAACAGGTGCTAGCTGTAAACCGACCGTGTCGGTTATGCTTATGCATAAGCACAAGCCCAAGCCGAGCTAGTATCCTTTTTGTGGATAAAATATTAAAAAAATTAAGGATAAGGCGTGTCACTTAATTTTTAACTTTAATTTTGTCATTAGCCCTAAGAAAATTTTTGTACATATCTATTACTTTATCTGTTGTAGTTTATATCGACAAATAAATGATTACTTTAATAATATTAAACGAGATGAATATATGGTATTAAATCCAATTTATAGCAAATTTCTATATGTCTGTGTCTTACAAAAGCATAATTTATTCGCATAAGGATTAATAATAAATTTGTGCAATAAACGAGTACAAGTAAGACATTCAGCAATAACATTTATTTCTAATTAAGAGGTTCATTGTACATTACCTATTTACGATAATTAATGTCTTGTAAATGACGACATAAATAATTATATTTTTTAATACAAGAAATATGTTTTCTACACACAAAATTTTATTAAAATCTGCTGGGATTCAAGTGTGACAGAAAGACAAACAAACATATTAACATGAATGGTTTATTAGATATATGGGATATCCTAGTACAATGTTTATTTGTAGAGAAGCACTGGTTACTCATTTAAATTTTTTTCATACATCCCTAATTCTGAATATGCCTTTTATCAACGCACTCTCTTTACATACTGACAATGGAGTGATCTTACAAGACTTCCTTTTTTACTTTAAAGTAAAAAAGGAAGGAAGAAAAAAAGTAAAAAAATAAATTGATTTGAACAATTTACTAATTTTTTTTTTCATTTTGGATGCAATTAATATTGATCTCACAATTATTTATATCAATGTATTTTTACTATATAGCAACACCTTTAGTTTTAAAAACAAAAATTATATTTGATAATTATAATATTGGTTTTACGCGGCCGATATCGTTTTAAGAATTAACATTTTAATAACTTTAAGTAACTTCACTTGGAAATAGTAAGGCTGAGACGGAGACGGAGCACACTGAACTGGAATTAACCTTGTTCTGATCTGGTACAGAAGTAGAACTGAACTGATCTCGATTCATATACCCGGTTGAAATAGACACAGAAATGCTGGCGCAACAGCGGAGCTTTTCTCATGAAAGTGCACACTTAGCAGTGGAAAATACTAGGGATGGACTGCGTCAGGGCGATATCAGCATTATCGCTAACAGAACAGGGGTATAACAGGGGCAACTGACAAAGTACATAAGTAGATATGTTCGCAAGGGTTGTGTGATCAAATAATAAAAACGGAATCGTTATAAATTCGTCATGTCTATCCGTTTGTCCGGCCCGTAGGCCGTACTCTCGTAATTTTTACAGTTTTATACCTATATGTATGAAATTTTGCAAGCAGATGCTTTATAGTTTCCATTTAATATGAAATGGAATATAAAGAGAAATATGTTTTTACTGAAAAGTGGGAGTAGATTTTTTTCGCATATTCCATCGAGTGCAGTAATATATATTGGGTCTTATCACATTATATTGAATTTATTTTTACGTTTGTCATTTTTATGTTCCTTTTGTGAAGCCTCGAAGTAACTTCGTGTGTTTGACAAATCTGAGAAATATTATCAATAAATTAGAACTGTCAAACCAAATTATTTCAATTATCCCGACGTGAGATATAGTATAACATCGTTAATACAGGGATTTTATATTGTACACGGTATACCGGACGTGGCGCCATGCCATCAAATCGTTATGATGTGACGCGACGAACTCCATATTGCGTTTGGGATACTAAGTAAAACATTATTTCGTAGAAGAAATAACTATTATTTTGGCCACTCAGTATTTTTCTACTTTTTGAAGTGACTCTTTTTATGGTATAAAAACCTAAGCGTGTAATTATGATTTAAAAAATTTAAACAGGGAAAATCAAATATTCAAAAATATTTTATTTCTTGTTAAAAAATTAAGTAAAGCATTTTTGTCTTATATTTTCGAATAAATCTGAAAAAATATCGCTATTGCAATTAAATAATAACCTACGTATGTTATTTATAACTTATAACTTTTAATCGTATTCAATGGAATGTCTGTTTTTAAGTGTTTATATTGTGTTAATTCAAGTTTGTTTAACTCAGTTCTTAATCAATAATTCGAATAGACCTCATTATAGACATAGTTGACTACGCTCCTTAGAACGAATAACATACAGATGAAAATGCGGCGGGTCGTTAGTCTATAAAAAAATTATTATTATGATCAGCCTTTTAGTTATATGTTAGTTAATATCTAACTTTATAAAATGCTTAAAATATTGCTAACCCTCTCACAAAATTGCTTGCTGGTTATTTATTAATATCTATTAATTTTTAGTTTGGTAATAAAAACATGTGAAATATGTGATAAGAGGTAACGACTAATTCTCATGAATTACTCTCCCTAACATATAATGCTTAAACAACACACGTTTATTCGCAGCCACAAACACACTTGGGTTGCAATTGAATGAAACAAACGAGCAATGCGACGATGTCTACTAACGATTCACATGAACGAGTTGTGGCTTGTAGTGACCCTGTTTATGTCGGGCGTAATGGTGGACAATGTTTATTTTTGTTTACGTATGGATTTTGATGCCAAAATGTTTTGCTGGTTGAAACGATAAAGAAATATGATGAAAATTACACTTACATCTTAAACTGAAAACAATAAAAATTAAAAAAAAATAACGAGAGTAATAAGGACATTTTCCAATTGTTAAGAATTGTTAGGGTCAAAAACTTGCCTTTTGCATAGAGTGTGATTTGTTTATAATAAGTTAAAGTAAATTTGTCGAAATGTGTCGTGGTTATGTTTTACAGTACTAGTGCATTTCTTGTTTAGGTTTGATATATACATTCTTTGGTTTTAATTTGTTAACACATTAATCGTTAAGGTTACGAATAGTTTACCAGTAACATATCGATAAATATATGCAAATAAACAAATAGTACGAGTTAGAAGGCGTGATAGGTTAGAAAAAAATTATTTCCAACTATTTCTAACCACTGCGTAATAAATGTAATGTATGATTGTCGATGTGCTTTTTTGTGTCTGAAGTATCGCGCACACATACACATACACACACACACACACACACACACATATATACATATATATATATATATATATATATATATATATATATATATATATATATATATATATATTGACGTACATATGCATATGTATTTTTGAGTGACTATTTCAAAATACTTTATTATTACATTATTACAATAAATTTATTTTAAAATAACTTAATATCCAAGATTAAAAGAAGGGTTGAGTGAATAACTCTTCTCATCATACCCAATAGTAAAAATAATAATTTTTTGATTATGACTAGATTAAAACAAAAAGTATATTATTGATATATTAGGCAATATAAATCATAAAACTGGCCACGTACGAGTCGGACTAGTGCATAAAATAATTTGCATAAAATATTTAGCATCAAAAATAATAAACTTATTTCGTATAAAATAAGGTATATATTGACTTTTGTAGATATAGTTGACAGTTCGAGTGGTTGGAGGGCTACGACTTTAGAAGTATATCATTATAGTAAGAACTAAATTTAATAGTAAACTGAAAAAGAATTTAGTTTTTTATGTTAAATTGAACAAAATTTTCCTAGTACATATTATATGAAGTAAGTCTTTCTTAGTTCAAAACTTTTATTATTCTACACAATCGTGCTATTACATACATATTATCGTGCTATTACTACACCATCGTATATATATGCATGCCCATAAAGGTTTCTAATAGGTGAATAAAGAATAATATATTCCAACTTTATAAGTAAAATTTAAAAAAGAAGAGAAACACACCTTGACAAGGTCAAGATGTGTTCCTCCTCGCATGGTAACACAAAGTTGCGGCAAAGATCCAGCATTCTGAATAAACGTAAGTATTGCTGCGGTCGGTACCAAAAATATCCCATACATCATAAACTACATAGCATATATTACTCAAACTAATTTTCCTTGAATGTTTATTTTGAGTTCTACCACTTTAATTTTTTCAGAATTTTACAAACGTTAGTTGAAAATTTAGAGGAGCGGACACACTTTTTATATAAACTAAAATAAAAAAGTTATTTAAGAACCTCTATATAACTTTTTAAGACCTTTCTAACTATATCGAAATAGACCTAGTAATAATATAAGTAAACGAACGTAAATTTTAATAATCTCCCACATTACAAAAAATTAGAATATTAAAAAGTGAGGTCTTTTACACCATGTCCCCCATGTCTACGTCGAATAAAATATTTTATCCCCTCTCCTCGCCCCCTACATGAAAGCAAAAAAAATTTAAAACAATTCTATATACTATTTCTGCTTTTGAATCAAATAACTACATAACATGTGTAATATTTAAGCCGAGAAATATTTCGTTTAGAAATTAGACACACACACACGGTTATCACAGGATGTTTCCAAACGGACCAATGTCTAAGGAAATCTAAAAAAGAATTCACAGAATTCCCGTTATTTTTGAGTACAGAGTGAAATTTTTTTTTTTACCTATTAAATCGACGAAATATCAAAGGTTTCAGACTGACATTTAATAGCAAAGAAAAATGTTTAGCGATGTTTTAACTGACAACAGTAAAAAAAGTCAGGCATTACTTTCTCCCGCATCCTCATCTATAATTTAAAGTTATAGTAGAAAAAGAGATGTTAATGTAAAGACGAAAATTTTACAAAAAATCGACATGCCAATAATTTAAATTTTTTTTACTTATATACGCCAAGAACTTTTTCATTTATTTGATCTTCGTAATACCGTCTCCAAAATATCTCCCATTCGCTACATTTGTTATTTTGCTGTCGTCCACGCAGTTCTTACACCTGACCATTGCACCGTAACCTATCCCCAACAAGCGTCGTTCCTTGGAGGCTGCTCTCATTCAGATGAAGTATTCTACGAATATACGTGCCCGGAATTCAACTTACAGCCACGTGTGAAAGAACTGGCGTCATATTTTCTAGCATATTATTAAAGCCGCTTCTAGACTCTGCATAGACCGATAAAGTTTGTGATCTATTGCTATTAGGTTGACATCTTATAAGAATACCACTTTTTGACCGATTTATGGAATGTTATAGAAGCTTCTAGAATATTTCTTGTGGGACCAATGGACATTCCGTCGTTTCGCTTCTTTATACTTCGTTTTTAAGCAACTTATTCCATATCTTTAAATTTGCTTTTTGTAAAATATACAAAATAGAAATTTTTTTTCGGACGATTTTGAAAAAAATTAGGTTTTTTAAATTAATTATTTTGTTTGTGTACTTATATAACAAAATCATTTAAATAAGAAATTCTATCAATCTAGGGTAAAACCCCACCACGAGGTTCCATACGTATTTAGAAACTTATAAACATTTAATGGGACATAGTATTTTTAGTAAACTATTTACAAATATTAATTTTTCATAACCTAAATATGTTGCCTCTTATATCGGTTCCAAGCATAAAATATAGTGCGTATTTAAAAAATGGTAACTTCTAGGATGATCGTTATGATTTACCTAGTTATCTCTTTGTCAGATTTTACCAACGCTGTTATTTTTATTATTTTTGGCTCCAAATTTTCGAAAATAAGGGGAGGAACGCTGATAGTTATGCCCATTCCTTTAATTTTAAGGTGTATTAGCCATTCATACACAGCTTCACTCGTGTGTTATTCGTAACTACAGTTAAAATTACATTTAAAAACAATTCAACAACAAAATAACGTTACCATATCTGAGAACATGGAAGTTTATAGATGATGACAAAGAAAACAAACAATTTAGGATGAACTGTTTTATTTTTATAATATTAATAAACTTATACCCTATAAATTTAAATAATATAATAAAATAATTATTTACACAATAATATAACTTATGGAGGGAGTTTGGTTTATTAATTTTGGGACGAGAATTTGTCAATCAAACAAAACGTTTAATAATCAGACATCGTTCTCAGTTCTTTATTTTTTTTAAATAATCCCAATTCCAATCTGTAAAGTTTGTACATTTAGTGTATCTAAGTAATATATACCTACATACTATCTCTCTCACTCGCACAAGAGTACGGTGATCAATGCACAGGCAGTCGCAAGTCAGAGATCGGCTATAGTGGATATATAACAGTGCTTGGTGTAATAATGAGTAGACTTGGGTGATTCGAGTATTTTGAGATGCTGAGTACGAGTATTATAAAATATTGGTGACTATATCGGTGATAAAATACTCGACGAGTATGGGCGGTGTAATTCCATTGCGAGACCATATATAAACTTACGGTAGCGGGGGAAGTAAAATAAAATTGGCGGGAATTCCTATAATTTCTAAATGAGAAATTTTTAATAAAATACTAATAAATATTTCTGGCTCCAGGCTTAGGACTGGTAAATAAATGATTCATTTGGCATAGTAATTTTGATAGCACATTTAAAAATGAATCACAAAATTTAAAATAATTACCATTAATTTAAAAAAATAGATCACATCATTAAATAATTTTTTTTTTGGCCAGGTTTATTTTAGCCAATTTTTTTTAACACAATGTAAAGTATTCGGAACAAATAAATTATTCCGTATTGATTATCGGAAAATTGGATTGTCTGTATTCAAATGTTTCCTTAAATTAAATGTAGATGTTTTGAATGACGATTTAGTTTTGTAAATATTGTAAGAAGCAAAATAATCACCCAAGTCTGTAAAATACTCTTATAGGGACTTTCTTGTGGACATAATGACGAAATTAGGAGTTAAACTAATTAAAATTTAGATTTTATATGCATATATAGATATTTGTACTATGACGTAATTACGCCACTGTACCAATAGAAAAGCGGAGAATCATTAGATGAAAATAGCATCGTATTTAAAATCCTTATTTTAAAATACTCGTAGTTATCGTATTGAGTAAATATTTGTCCGCGAACTGCGAAGTATAAATCAATACTTAACGTAATGAGTAAAACGAGTTCACGAATATGTTGAGTAAAACGTGCGTGATTGACATACTCGTATTACATACTTTAAAAGTATTACGACTTACGACTGTCCCTATTTCATACACGTTTTAAATGTGAAAGAGAGAGAAAACCTAAGTTACGATATGCGTGAGAAATAGCTATAGCTAGATAGACAAAGAAGTTTAGAGTCATGCCGCAGTTTGACCATAAAGTGATCATTGTACGGTTGGCCATACCATACAAGTATTTACGATACCAAGAATTTTGTAATTCGCATACCAAGTACGTATTTTGATCTGAGATACCGAGTATTTTTACCGGTGACAATAAATACGCCGCATCTCTGGTAATGAGCCAGTGATTTATGTACATATATGTATGTGTATATATATATATGTATATATATATATATATATATCGTATATATCAAGGTGTATATGAGAGATCGTACAAAGTCAATATCTTTTTAGACCACATTAAATACAACTTTAAAAGCCCGATTAAAGTTAGTTTTCTGGAAACTTTCGTTTAAAAGTGTATGTAAACAAACTATCGAAAAACCGTTTTCCGTTATTTCAAAACGGCCAATACTACACGCCCTTCTAAATGTTCTTAACAATATAATTGCATAACTCTATCTTAATTTACCATGTACTTTAACGCTATTTTTGAACAGACCAAATAGAGAGACGCACTGCAAAAAACACCTAAAAATATAGTTTCTTTTCATAACAGATGAATTTACCTCTGAATTAATTTTCTTCGAAATCTATTTATTTTACAAACTTTTTTCTTTTTCTGTTTAATGTTATGTATATATTTAACGCCAAATATACAATATTTGTTACATCCTTCTTTTCCTTCAAGTGCCTGTTCTTCGATATAGAGTATTTGTGATTATACACCATAATACTGCTGTCTTTAACAATTGCATTAATAACAGTCTATACCAATCCCTGAGACTCTTTAGTCAAGAAACAAGTCTACTGCTCTGCATGGTCATTGTCCATCTATTTTCTCCTATAATGCTAGTTATATGAAACTATATTGCGGATTGGTCATTATTTATGCCAGTCATTATAATTTACGAGTTTTTATGATCTCTGTGCGTTCATTTTTTGTTATTTCTTTCTAGACCATGTACATTGCTTATATAGAAATTTAGGGATATAGGGTGGAGGGAGGGGGTCTTTATAATTTTTTCCTGTTTTATGAATTGGATAATTTCAAGGAAATTGGAAAAAAAATATATAAAATTTATTTAAAACAACTTTAGAGTTATTACTGAAAATAGCAATTAGTTACACATACTGTCCACCCAGCCATAACCGAAATACTATTATCAAAATAAAAAAAAAAATTATTCTTATATATTTGGGCCAAAGTTATTATATATACTAAAATGGTATTGATATTTTAAAATAGGTTAATAGTAATATTATGAACCTTTTAATATATTGAATTTTTGTATTGATAGCTGAAACACTGAAGAATATTTCCATAGGGCATATAAGTTAACTGAAATAAATTAAAAAAAAAATATTTATAAATGAATATCATTGTACATGACAGACTTTGCATATTAATATTTCGAAACAGGTCAACAGAAATATTACGTACCTTTAAATGTATTAAATTTTTGTACTGATAGTTGCAACAATGAAGAATATTTTCACAGCTTTTCGTCGGCACATAACGCTATTCTAATGCTCTTTAGCAGTTGAATTAATTTTGATAACAATATTCACAAATGAGTATCATTACGCATAAGAAACTTTGGACGTTATCGTTTTACCCGAAAAGACCTAAATCAAAACAATGAGTTGTGTCACTTTATGAAACATTCACGAAGCAATTATCTATATTTAATTAGGAATAATATCCAATATAGCTACCCGTAATTAATACAATTAAAATGTATTGTTTCTAGAGAATGATTATTTAATTTCTTACCTTCGATTTACGACTGTGAAACAGTACCACAATATTGTTAATAGAAAATATGAACATATAATGAAGAAAATTGAATTATCGTATCTAGACATTTAACTTCTGCCGCCTAGCCTTCGGAGCAAAATATATTTATATTTAAGACTTGCCAGACTTTTCCTCTATATTTGTTTGGATACCTTTTAGACTTTAGTGCTGTGGGATTAAAGTGATAAACGAAACAATTTATGCCTGTAAATGCATATTTAAGGTCACCAAAAGGGTAATTTGTTTTTAAAGGTATCTTCAAAAAAGACACTAAGTTTCACAAATATAATAATCTTTTCATTCATTTTAAAGAAACTTTCTCAACTTGATTATACGTTGGAAGCGTAGTCCATGTTTCAGTTTTCATGGCACTCTGCGACTTTTCTTTATTTTGAATTTATCTACAGCATAAGAAAGTATCTACTAAGTCATATTAAATTTCAATGTTATTTTATATCAGGGATAAAGTAAATGTAAACACAATCAAATTTTATAGTTTACGTTCAAATCTTTGATATTTGAAATATGTTTTAATGGCTCAATATTCATGTTTTAGGGTCAAGTTTCTACACTTTTGCAAAAAAATTCACAAAACCCTTAAAATGGTACATGCCAAAATAGTAGAATAATATTAAAATCGTTTTTCATATTTTCTGCTATGAGGAATTTTCAAAATGTTAGATTATGAATTTGTTCAAAAATAACAAATACACGAGGAATATTTCTTGCGTTTGCCTCAGTCTTTATTGCTTTTAATTTATTAGAATTAATTACAGTTGTTACCAGGTACTTAGATGCGCAAGATTTGGCTGAAAATATGGTTAATATAAAAATATTTAACTACGATGTAAACTTAAATATAAAAATATTTAAAAAATCAGTGTCGATATTTACATCAGACTATCTCTCTCGATTTGATACCGTGTCCAATCTCTTCTTACGCTTAATGTATAATTTGGGTCGATGGAAGATTTTCATAATGTTTTTCGTTTCATTTCAAATCTTAACATTGAAGTAATATAATGTTATCCTTTATTTATGAACAAAACAATAATTATTTGGTTTTGCAATAAATTGTGAAACGTGTGGGTTTTTAAATGAATATTGGCTTTTCAGCTGATCTTTAGCATATATTTAATTCGTTTATGGTTGAATCTGCATTTTGAAAATTGTTTCAAACACTTGTTAATTTTAGCAATCTATGCAGATAGAGAGAGGGGAATGTAGTTATTCGAAACTTGTAGGGTTTTTAAATAGATATTAGCTTTTCAGCTGATCTTTAGCATAGATATAATTTGTTTATGGTTTAATCTGCATTTTGATTTTTTTTTCAAACTTGTTAATTTTAGTAATCTATGCAGATAGAGAGAGAGAGGAATGTAGTTATTTGGAAATATCTTTGTATCTTAATATAAATATTTGCCTCTCTTTTTTAATAAATTCGCCCATTTTAACCATTTTGTTTCGAACGATTCACTTTACCTAAGTAATTTAAGGAATACAGGTGTTACAGGTGTTTAAAAAATCGGAGCTGATTGGGTTTTTGACTGATGATTTTAAAAATGTTTAATAAATAAATATTGATGGAAGTTTAGGTTTAATCGTTAAGTTATCTAATGTACTATTAAGCAACATAAAAATATATTAGACTATTAAAAAATAATATTAGCTGTTGGTCTCACTAATTTGCTTAATTTTGGCAATCAATCATTATTCCATTTTCCTGAAGCTTTAATTGGTTCATAATAAACTGTTTTTTTAAAAGTTTAATTTAATTGACATAATCAGCCCAAATATGGAGGGAATAAATTAAGCTAAGATGCTATGAAATTTTCAGTTATACGTTTGTTAGTAACAAAAAAATCAAACAATAAGGAAAACCAACAAAAAGTAGTAACATCCTTACGCAAAAATATAGTTATTTTTCACCAATGTCATACTCTGGAGTATATTATTAGCAACATTAGGTGAGAATATGGTTTACACACACCTCTGCAAAAAGCTTGCGCAGCACTTATAAGATGATTCTAAATGCCTTTTTATGCATTGTTACCGTGCTTGTATACTACAAATAATACAATTACAAATACTAACAGAAATATTTCTAACTTATTTTTCGTTGGCTTATGTCTTTTACATCAACAACTATTTATAATCTAGGCAAAAGAAATCTATATCGAGAAGTAAGTCGACCACGATTATAGACAAATGATATATGGTATGGTTACTATCGTTCAAAGCTTTGCTATGAAGGTAATTTTAATGAAAGTGTGTAATTAAAAATCATTAGCAAAATTATGTGAGATACAAATTGATAGGTATTTATTGAGAGCGATGATGAGACATAACGACTGAAAAAATGTACGCTCTAATAAACTGATTTATTTTTAAAGGTAAATGTTTGTCCGTGAAAAACATATTTTGTGGGAAAAATATATATTTTATAATAAGTTATTTTATTTGTAACCTTTTAAAAGCAAATAGTAACACATTTATTTTATAGTAACACAAGTTAGAAAATAATAATACCTTTTGTTATAGAGGTTTCAGTAAAGTGCCATAATTAAACACAGCAACTTTAAAAAATAAAAATATTTTGTACTAAAAATATAAATAAAAGGTTACAAATAAAATATCTACTTTAAAATTAGATATTTTATTTGTAACCTTTTAAATGCTAATTTTATTTATTTTATAGTAATAAAAGCTAGAAAACAATAACCACTTTTGTTATAGAGATTTTAGTAAAGCGTGATAATTAAACACAACAACAGTAAAAAAAAGTCTTTATACTCTAGTAAACTTATTTATTTTTAAAGGTAAATATTTTATCTGTGAAAAACATATTTTGTGTTAAAAATATATACTTTAAAATTAGAGATTTTATTTGTAACCTTTTATGCAAATATGAACAACCTTATTTATTTTATAGTAATACAAACTACAAAACAATAACACCTCTTGTTATAGAGGTAAAAAAAGTCTTCTTACTCCAATAAACTTATTTATTTTCAAAGGTAAATATTTTGTCTGTGAAAAATGAATTTAAAAAATATATAAATAAAATTTAGCATTTTAATAATCTCTTTTTTCTTTGAAAACCATTGGGGATGATTAACTCTGCAGCCATCAATTAGTAACTACCAGAATTTTCCCTCGGTGACCACAAAATTAATTTCCAGTCTTAAAAGTTGATATATTCATTGTCACTGATGTCTCTAACATCAGTTACATAGAATATTTAGCTTCAATATGATATGATCATTATGAGTAATTATAAAAATGAGTAGTCAATCTTTAACACAAGGTTGCAGTAAAGATCCAGCATTCTGAATAAATGCGAGTATTGCTGCAATCGGTACCAAAAATATCCCATACATCAAAAACTACATAAACTAATTTTCCTTGAAAGTTGATTTTATGTTCTACTACTTTAATTTATCAGAATTTTACAAACGTTAGTTGAAAAATTAGAGGGCTTAAATAATAAAGTTATTTTGGAGCCTCTATATATTTTTTAAGACCTTTCTAACGTTACCCTATACGCCTATACGTATAGGATTTTTTTTATTCCTCGGTTACCTATGTGGAGTGCCATCCCTAAGAATTTTTTTTCATAATTCCACTATTTCAATGTATGGCGGTTCATAGACGACACGTACCAACCAAATTGCATTTATATAATGCCAATGGTCATAGAGTAAAATATCTGTATTATACGGACAAGCAGACGGACGGACATACGGACTGGAAGAAGTTATAAGGGTTCGTTTTTACCATTTAGCTACTTAACCCTAAGAACGAGCTAAGAGCAAGATGAGCTCGTGATCTAAATGTTCTGTACCTACGTGTATTATTTAATCTTGTATACTCATAGGCATTAATATATTATTGTTGAATTCGAGCACTATGACGTGGATAAAAGATTCCTTTATTTGTCCTGTAAACTATATTGATAATATAACTAAAACTTGTATTTCTGTTACTAACCTACGAAATATTAGAGTTGAAAATAATATTAGTGTTTTTTTGTTTAAGTACAGTATATTGTTTAATACTGACGAGATATTCCGGGTGCCAGAGTACCTGTGAAGATTATCGAAATAGACATAGTAATAATATAGGTAAACGAACTTAAATTTTAATAATCTCCCACGTCGTTTTATTCTAATGAAAAAAAAGAGAATATTAAAAAGTAATCTAATCTCAGAGGTCTTTTACACCATGTTCCCCATGTCAATGTCGAATAAAATATTTTACCCCCTATCATCGTCCCCAGCATGAATATAAAATAAAATTTAAAACAATTTTAAATACTATTTTTGCTTTTGAATCAAATAACTACATAACATGTGTAATATTTAAGCCTAGAATTACTCCGTTTAGAATTAGACATACATACACGGTTAACACAAGATCTTTCCAAACGGACCAATGTGTAAGGAAATCTAAAAAAAAATTCATGGAATTCCCGTTATTTTTAAATACAGAGTGAAATTGTTTTGTTTACTTGTTAAATCGACAAAATACCAAAGGTTTCAGACTGGCATTTAATAGTAAAGAAAAATGTTTACCGATGTAGTAAAAAAAAGTCAGGCATTACTTTCTCCCGCATCCTCATCTATAATTAAAAGTTGCAGTAGAAAAAATAAATTTTCGACGAGCCAGTATTTTATTTTTTTTACTTACATACGTCAAGAAATTTTTCTTTTCTTTGAACTTCGTAATACCGTCTCCAGAATATCGCCCATTCGGTACATTTTTTATTTTGCTGTCATCCACGCAGTTCCTACACCTGACCATTGTACCGTAATCTATTACCAACAAGCATCGTTCCTTGGAGACTGCTCTCGCCCAGATGAAGTAGTCTACGAATATACGTGCCCAGAATTCAACTTACAGGCACGTGTGAAAGAACTGGCATCATATTTTCTAGCATATTATTAAATCCGCTTCTAGACTCTGCATAGACCGATAAAGTTTGTGATCTATTACTATTACGTTGGCATCTTAAAAGACCACCACCTTTTTCGACCGATTTATGGAATGTTATAGAAGCTTCTAGAATATTTCTTGTAAGAGATATGAAGAATGTTTATTTGATTTATTGAAATTTTATTCAGTTTGCAATTGAGTAATCGACGAGTAAAGCACAAATTAAAAATGGAAGTATATCCAAGTGAATTTACAGGATTTTTTCTTCGTGAACGTCGTTTGGGGCGAAACACTAGCGAAGCATCACGCAATATATACACAACAATGGTGGAAGTTATGCCCTCTTACAACACAGCCAAGCACTGGCTCCAAAGGTTTAAAGAAGAGAATATTGACCTCTCCGATAAACCTCATCTAAAGCGATCTCCTGTAATTAATTTAGAAAAATTTAATAGCCTTCATGAAACTTATCCCATATTAGGTTCGCGTTGTTTGGTAGACAAAACACGTTTTTCGGTGTGAGGGATATTAAGAGTTAAGAAAAATTTATTTACGCATTCATAACTACTAAGCTTGATAACATATTCATATTGATAAAATTAGCTCTTTCACTTGCCTATACAAAAAGTTATAATATTGTTAAGCATAATATAGATAAATTAAACCCTTTTTTGACACATTTTTAGAGAAAAGAGTTTAAAATTAATATGTTTCATATCCTATGTACGAAGAAGAAAATGTATAGCTTGCTGTATGGAGACACTGTATAGAAGTGACGCGATTTATTAAAAACTATGTATGTTCAATAATTGATATCGACTGC